>CM076580.1:410737992-410947992 GCA_034641835.2 Pinus albicaulis
ATGAATATTTGAAAATAATAACTGATGGAATTTATGATAGGTCACATAGTGTCACCAAACCAAGGGGCGAGGACATTAAAACTCCCCTAATCTATTGGATCTCTACTCATAGCTCTTCAAATTTCATTGTGTGGTCTTCCATAATTTCTACCACCCTTTCCAAGGTTCATTCAATATCTTGGAATATTTATATGATAGTGTCGCCCCATCTTGGCCCATTAGGTTAAACTTAGTGTTCACCATCCTTGCTTCCTTCAAACCTTTGATGTTAACTTGTTAAGGCTCACTTTAGATTCCGAAAATGTAACTCGTACTAAGAACCAATAACCAAAAACCCTTTCCCACCTAGAAATGAATTACAAAATTCCCTTCCCTAACAACCTACAAAACAAAAATTAAATTGTCTCTCCAATCTTCTTCCAACTTTTCTTCTTCTATTGGGTAACTAAAAAATCATTTACACCTACTTAGATCCCTGCTTGGTCTTCTTGATGTGCTTCTTTTTATACCACCTCCATGTGGTAAATTTATTCACCACTCTCTTGGTATAACCTCTGATACCAACCCTGGTTGTGAACAATTTTATTGTTAACTCTACCACCTGTATGTTAGTGGTAGCTCTAATGCTACCTTCATGTGGTGAAGAGATATACTATGGTCTCTTCTTGTGGTTGCCCTAGTACCACCTGTCATGATCCTAGGGGCTCCTGTGGTTACAAGGAACCTTGGTGAGTACACCATGACCCCTTGATCATGTGGTACAAACATGTTTCACAACTTCCTAGCGTAGGGCAACTTTATCCCACCAATACTATGCCTCATAGAAATATTACTTATATAGTCTCTATTTTTATGTTTACTTAGCAGAATATCATAACCCTTTAATATAGTTCAAGTAAATATTATTTTCCCCTCTACTTCAATTAAAGTTCAATCATCAATTATTCGTGACCAAATGCACATAATCGTCATCCATAAAAATTACACATGCACAATTGTATAGTAAATGACCCTATAGCCTTATAATTTTATACATATCAATTTTTTACATAGAACCTGATACAATGGCTCAATTTCAACAAAGTATAATTCTATAACTAGTTCTTTAACTCAAGGAAAAACACTCTCACTTGAAATCACCCTACACAAGGCACTTGCTGCCCAGCTAGGTCCATCATGTTCAACCATTCTTCCATTGTTCAGGTTCTACGTGATTGCAACCCCACCGAGCTACTTTTCCACCATATAGTTCACCCTACTCCTTGCACTTAATCCTGCAAACTTAACCTTCCTATTCATCTCACCTGACTTCCCTCTTCCTCATCTTATGACTTGTTAGTTTGGTTTTTTTCTTGTGAAAGTATATATATAACATCACAATTGCACCAAGTTATTCTCCATGCATTACCTCAATTATACTCTGCTTGGCTCATGTTGATCATGTCATGTACTTCACGTTGGGTTGACTCCTATCGTCCAACCCTCAGTAGTCATTCCAAAATTTGATTGTTCCACCCAATGGTTGGACCTACAATGTGACTTGACATAAGGTTGACCTCCCATCGTCCACTCCACCTTCTCTCAAATGTCCACCACTCAAATTACACTCAACCCTCATTCGATCCATTACACCCATTTAAAGGGAAACTTTGAGGTAAAAAAATGGGCCTTAAAATGTAAAAAGTACTAGTAAAATCCACTTTTAAAGAACCAATAGCATTCAAGATGATGATGTCATCCCCAGGAGAAAATATTTTTGGAGGGAAAATAAGAAAACTATTTTTTTAATTGAATTTTTGACATATATAGTTGTAGGTTTACTCAAATTTCAAGAGTGCACATTTTTTCAATGTGGAATTAGATTATGAATCAAACATTACCCACCTTGCATACTTGTGAGTAGATCCACATGGAGAAAAATTCAAAATACATGAAAAAACATGTTTGAAATTTTTTTTTCATTTATTTTGATATTTTATTGGTGAGGATATACTAAAAAGTGTGCAGAGTGGGTGCTCATTGCAATTCCCCAAAAAAATTAATTTTGAAATTTATATGAACTATTATTTTAAATTAAGGCACCTGGGTGGGTGGCGGACATTGTAATAAATATTTCAGACAATTAATTTTAATAATAATAAATAAAAATATATAGGTTGATGAGTAACGTTAATGGGTATGATTTGCAATTTAGAAAATGGATTTTGATTGACTAATGACAAGCTTTGAAATACAAATGGAAGTCCAAGAAATTTGATTCCCTAAAAGGAAATTCAAATGGGGGGTAAATTGTAGATTTTAAGGGCCACTTAGCATAAAGGGGATATGACATGATGGTGGAACAAGTACTAGGAAGTAAATAATTTCTAGTGGGAGGCTTTCTACTTGATATGGGGCTAGGAGGGGTCAAAGCTGAGTGCGTAAATACCTAAGGAAAAGTGGAAAGAGCCAAAAGTTATGGGAGCACAAGTAGATGTGCTAGGCTTAGGCTGTATCTATGAATTCACCATATATTATTGAAAGTGAAATTTATAGAACTAATAACAAGAAGGAGGATGAATTCACTTCTATAAAATCACAACCCAAGCTCATAGGTGTCTCGATAAAGATGTTTTTCTTATCAATTTACTATGGATGAGTAGAACATCCCTCATCAATCTGTATCACCCATTTAGTTATAGGTTCATCTAAACCTTCATGCATGTGTTGAAAGTAGTGTTGTTAATTATTATGAATGATTACCATCGATGTTATACTACTATTTGATTTGATATTATGCTAAGGTCCCTGCTATTGTTTTTTTAAAATTTAGATGAAACATGAATCTTTTAGTCTTATGTTTCAAATGATTTAAGTTTTTTTAGAACTATTCTTAAACATGGAAAAAATTAATTCATGAATTAGATGTGATTCATGACTTCTCTGAAGAAAAAAAAATTAAAATAAATAAATAAATAAAATAAAAAATTACGTCAAAAAATGTTAAGGCTATATATATATATATAGACACACACACACACACACATACATACATACATACATATATATGCTAGCCAAATTGTTTGATGTGAAGCGAAATTTAGACATATATGGTGGTGAAAACCGATCACTTTACATGCATCAAGAAATTGCTCTAGTTGACTCTAAAGAAAGGAATTACTTGGAAATTTGTAAGATCAAAGCATCCCTAATTTCCTACTTAGACCAGGCACAAAACCCAGTCCCTCTGCATTACAACGAAGAATAACTAAACATTTTCCTGGGCTTGATAGAGTAGTATAGGTGTTAAGCTCAAATACATATTTGAAAGGTTTTGGAACAAATATCTAAGCTATCCTTTCGAACGTGTGAGAGTAAATATAGCTAAGATATATCTAAACAAAAAACAAAAAATATATATTCCATAAGACCCATACTAGACCACTCAAGAACCCAAACAAAACAAAAAAAGATTTGAGATCACACCTATTAAGGGGATTTACATACCTGAGTATGAGGGTTTTTGTTAAGGTGGGTTACCTAATGAGGTATGTCACGTCACACACTAAGGAGCAAGATGGTGAGGAAAGTTTTACTAGGACATCATCCACTCAAGGAATTTGATTAATGCCCCATAGAACTTAGCAGTGATGAAAGAGGAAATAACACATGTAATGAAGGAAAGATGTAACTAGGTTTGTGTGGAAATAATCTAGCTATTTATGCCATTGACCTCAAGAGGCTCAAAACAAAAAAGAAGTGTTTAATAATCAAAGATGCAGAGGACCATAATTTTACATACTGGAAGGAGAATTATCAAAGACATGGGACACTATAAAAAACAAACTCTTCATATGAAACTAACCTATGAATTCCAATTACAACAAATAGAAATAACCATATGCTAGGGAAAAATCATGGGTCATCAAATTTTTACACTACCCCATCTGTTGCCAAAAGGGCTCATAGTGGACCAAACAACAAACAACCATGGAGAGTCTTCAAAATATGATTAAAATCATTCATTATCAAAGAGAGAGATTTAATAAAATTAAAAATGTGTAGAATGGGGGTCCTAGGGTTAGTACCCTCTTCCGACATCACATTACAACCATTAAGGCATGGAAAAACCATACACCCTCAAGAGGAAATCAAATATAGACAATGTGGATAGAAGAAAGATGCAACAAATAATGGAAATGAGGTGGACATCATCTCATAAGTGTGCGAAGGGGAAAGGATTTGGGAGTACATCCATGATACAGTTTACCTCTTACCCTTGAAATGTAGAGTAGTTTCGGAGAAATCTCGTTGTTGATTAACAACATTCTTACATAAACCACAATAATAATGATTAATAAATTAAAAAAATAAAAAGGGGTAAATAAAGAGTAAAATCTAAATAATCAACAAATAAAAAGGATTTCCTATAATAACTTTCCATCTTCTTAAGCTCCACACAATGCAAGCAAACTCCTTTACGAAAATTAATTCACGAAAATAACAAGGGTTATCTTGGTTATCGACACTTAGAGTTAGGAATGCAGAAGGGGAAGGGGATGAGAAGAAAAAATCGTAGGGATAAGTCATAGTACCCAACAAAACAAATAGATTTGAAGAAAATAAAGAGAGGCCACAACTCCATAAGTTATTTTGGACATAAGTCATAGAACTAAACAAAATATGTAGAGCCAAAGGAAGAAATATGGGCCATATTCCCATAATATCTCACTGAATCACAAATAGAGGTTGCAAACCTAAAAAGAACACATAGAGCCAAGAGGAAGGTGGAGTATAACAATGAAAATACAAAACCTTTGAACCATAACTCCCTGGTGAGTGTTTGAACCCTAAACCCACTTGTCGAGGAACCCAATTCTCTGTCAACATATCTAATTTCCTTGTTTGATCCTGTGGAAGTGTCTTACCAAGACTTGTGTAATATACTAATATGTAAATTATGGTCCCTATCAAGGAAGACATTGGTTAAAGCCAAGCATGCGTGCTGCAACTACCAACATGGACGAAAAAAAGAAGCTCCCATTAGGTGATGTAACAACCCTTCGAAATGGACACGACAAGTCACCAAATGACTAGGCAAACAACAAGGAAGTCATCCAAGTGGGGTAGCACAACCTCGTCAATAACCAATAGGCTCCAAAATTATAATTGATACCTTCGACCACCCATTAACTGTAATCCACATAAAAAAGGTGGGCCCCCTATGCCCCTACACATATACATTTTGCATGGCCAGAGCAGTACTAGGACTTACGATTTCATAAATAGAAAGAAAGAAATATATATATATATATATATATATATATATATATATATATATATATATATATATATATATATATATATATCAATTGAATGTTTAAAGTATTGTCAATGCTATATTGAGGTTCCGACACCACTCCAACATTAGAAGTATGGCTAAATGCGGTGAAATTTGGATAAGGTGCCCTTCAATTTACAACCCACACCAAAGTCATAGTTTTATCTAAAATAATGATAATAATATTCAGGTGGAGAGATTTCACACTCGTTGGATGTAGAATATAATTCCACATCCAACGAGTTTACACGCTTGAAAATTGAGTAAAATTACAAGGAGATATGTTAAAAATACAATAAGAAAAAAGTAGTTTTATTTCTTTCATTTAAAAATTCATCTCTTATTTTCTTATTTTTACTATTATTTTAATATTTTATTTAGGAGGCCCATTTTAGACCTCAAAATTCCCCTAATGCTTTCTCCCATCTCTCGAACCCATGGTTTCTCAAGCCAACACACGTGTTCGGTTTTTTTCCACTTCAATTGACTAATCTCATGGTGCATGTCTTGGTCATGGTGTACCCATATGGTGTTCATGCCACTTAGCCTACATTCAAGAAACCCCAACTTCGTTTTTTTTACACTCAGGGTGGTGTCCCCTCCAAACCTTCGTGTTCAGCGCTTTTTTTATGATATCTTTGTCACAAATTATGCAATGAGGATGTCGTCCATGATGCATACTTCAGTTAAAGGCATGCCCAAAGCCTAACATTTACATTTCAATTTCTAATAATCATTTGCATTATTTAATGAAATTAAATTTGTAATATAAAATATAACTTACTATATATCAATATTCAATAATATTTTGCATTATTTCATAGAATTAAGTTTACCTATTTATAGGTGTAGGTGTAAACGAAATTTAAAAATATATATATAATTTAACAATATTCTCAAATATAAAAATATCATTAAAATTAAATATATATTAATTTATTTTTATATCATGATGTAATGGGAATGTTCAAAGTATTTATATCCTCGATCTGAGGAAGAATAACGGTGGGGAAGAAGAGAATGCGGTGACAATCATGAAGCAAGCATGGAGTCACAAAGTCAAAACTATACTGATGGCTAAATGAAGAGAAACTGGATGGCAACTCGGTGTTTGATTCTCATTATTGCACAATTTATTTTATGCAAATTCAAAGTTAACCAAAGTATAAGTATAACACTTTTCCAGTCCATAATTCCCCATTTCTTCGTGCTTGTGCACTAATCTAATTCCCCATTTCTTCATACTTGTGCACTAATCTGTTGGTTATATAACATATTGGTTTCCACAAAAATGAAGGTACACTACAATGTAACTTATTGAAATAAGCTTATCTGAATTTTGATAGAGTTTGGAGCTTGTTTTGTTTATTGGTCGGATTTTATTTTATTGCGTGAAGAGGCATTCTAAAATCGAGTATAGATAGAAATCGAGTATAGGATAGATGTGTAACTTATTGAAATAAGCTTATCTGAATTTTGATAGAGTTTGGAGCTTGTTTTGTTTATTGGTCGGATTTTATTTTATTGCGTGAAGAGGCATTCTAAAATCGAGTATAGATAGAAATCGAGTATAGGATAGATGTGTAAGATTTATAAGTTAGATGTTACATGCAATTAATTTATAAATTTAATTTTTTATGTTAAAAAATAAAATTACAAACAATTTTTTAGATAAATTAAAATTATTATATATATATATATAATTAAATTTATTTTACCGTATAAATTAAAATAATTGTTTGTGTAATTATTTTTAAATTGAATAAATAAACACATAAAAATTTAGTATTTACAATATAACAAGATTTTTAACCAGGAATATTCACCATTGTGGATATTATTAATTTTTTAAATAGATTTTCTTACAATACCATCCCCCAATACCATAGTTTATGAATACCACATACTAAAAATAATCTAAAAATTGAGATGAACCATAAAAACCTAAAATCAGAAACCAAAACTCATTTCAAAATAAAAATTCAAAATAAATATTTTAACTTAATTTAATTTTACAACATTTTTTAAATTAAAACTTAATACATACAATATATCAAGATTGTTTCTCATGGACATTCACCCACATTTTACCATGAATATTATTAACTTTTAAATAAGCTTTGTTGCAGTACCATATACAAGTACCATGGCTTATCAATACCACTTGCCCAAAAACCTTAACTCATTTCAAAATCAAAATATTTTATAAATATTTTATTTTAATTTTATTTTATAATATTTTAAAAATTAAATCTAGAAACAAAAAGCTATGGGGAGGAGTATAAATATTTGTAAACATTTACATGGTGGTTTAGTTAAAAAATAATAAAAGGCTAAAATTAATTTAGTAGAGACCTCTTAGCCAAGATGTAGAGATGTTGTAATATACTTACTATAAACATTTTGAATCAGTAAAATTAAATTAAATTAAATTTAAAAAAATAGTGATAATTATCAATAAAACAATTTGACTTGGCTAAATTACATGAAATTAAAAGTAAAAATAAAATAAAACAAATAATTAATAATTAATAATTATAATGATAATTCATAATAAAACCAGCATAGATTGATCTTAACTCTGGATTGCAAAGAATTTGGATGGGTGAATTATCTAAAACTAGAACTTGATAGATTTTTAAGGAAGTAGGCTTTGTCATCCCCTATAGTGTATGGTCTCTTCGGGTTCTACGAGCTTCCTCTTCCATAATCGATTTGGTTCCTCACTATCCAATCTGGTTGTCATGGGATGTGTGGAGTAAGAGTCTATTTGGAAATTTTATGGGCATAATTGATTGTGTCATTGTGCATGTGTGGGATATTTTCTTATATACAACGATGTTTCAACAACAATGAAGACCCTATAGAGGGGACAAACAACATGGAAGACCAGAGGCGTGTGTGCGAAGGGATGCTTCCTCCAACAAGGAAGTCTCAAATAGAATGTTCAGAGTGGGTGATATTGCTCAAGATTCAGCTCGCTCACTAGGACATGTTGTCCAACATCCATCCCTGGACTCAATTGTAGATTAATTGTGGGGAATCAAGGCTAGCCTAAAAATCCTCCATGAACATAGATATGAACACATAAATGAACTTGTGGCCTACATGAACAACATTCAATATATTCATTCATATATTCTGGAGCAATTGGAGATTAGAAGCAAAAGGCGAACTAATGACGACCTGCATGGAGTGTAGGCCTGATTGAAGCACATTGACTTTCATATGCATGAATGACGGGGCCCTTTAGTAGTACATCCTATGCATCCCCCCCCCCCCCCCATCTACCCCCTTGATATACAGACGACTAGCTCTTTGCCCATTTTTCTTGTTTTTTGGTATGTATGGCTTCTTATCCCGTCGAAAATAAAGGGCCAATTGAAAAATCTTATGCACTACATTCTGGCTATCCTCGCCAACAAATCCAATCGGAGTGAGGCAGGAAGAGCCATTGAAATCAGTATGTATCTAGTATTTTCATCTTAATATAATGGAAGTTCTTTGAGTGATAATTTAAAATAAAATTAAAAAATAAAAAAAATAAAAAAAAATCTTAACTTTGAATCTACCAAGCACCGAGAGAGATCAAATCCCTTGAGACGCAAACCTCTTTTAGAGTGAAAGGATATTTGATCCCTTTCCACCCTTCATAGTTATTGAGTTAAGATGAATCTAGGTTGGTTTGACAACATTATCATCATTATTATTGATTATTATTATTATAATAGTAGCATATTTTATATATTCTAGTTTGTTAGTGGACAAACCGAGACTAATGATATAATAATATATCTTTTGTTTATTTATATTCTTTAAATTGGATAACAATATTGAGGAGATAATATATCCTAAAACAATTTAAATATTTGCAACTCTTTTAGCAAGGATATAGGCTATCTCCATCAACAAAGTAGTGTGTCTGTTACATTTCATTAATGCATAGGAAAATCTCTTGTTGTGTTTTTGACCATTACACTGAGGCTTTCTCCATTATCATTTTCTACCACCATTAGATATCCATTTTCAACATATAACCTGTTTGTTTGTTTTGGTATCTCTAGTATCTGGCACCCAAACAACCTACCTATTCTTCAGTGTTTGTGTCAGTAATGAAGCGTCTTTTAATTCTAAACTCTTGCTCTACATTTTAATTTTCCTAATTAAGAGGATAGGCAGAATGAACATAAAAAATAATGGATCTCTATACTACAAGTTGAGCTCTCGAACTAGAAGGGGGATATTGAATTTTCCTCCCTCGCCAAGATGAACCATTGTAACTAGTAGACTAGAAAGAGGTTAGGGAAGTGAGATGGGGGAGAGGCTAATGCCTACAACACACAAGAAATGATAAAACAGAGGCCACTTAGACGACACAAGGTGCCAATAGTAGAATTAATAGAGTAAAGGAAGGATGCTCATTCGATGCAAATCGAGGAAGATACTCGAAGGAGAAAAGCCTACCAGGTAAAAGAGAGGTCTTCCCGGAGTTGAAATCAAAGAAAACAACAAACCAAACATGTAAAGATCACTAAGAAAACTAAACAAAAATGAGGAGAACACAAACCAGGAGAAGAGCTTTTAACTTATAGAAAATTTTGAATAAATATCAAAGCAAAAGGTGAACAAACCAAAAAAAAACCTGAAGAATTGATAGCAAATAAAAGGAACCACCTAGTTTGAAATGATAGAGTTCAACAACTTTTGAAACCAAAACCATGGCCTCTATACCTAGATTGACCACTTGAACATTGAATTTGATGAAGTGGAGATTAGGTCCACTTCTTTGTTGCCTATGGCATCAATGTAGAGATATTCCTTCCCAAATAGGCTTTTTCACTCACAAACGTGGGCTTAGAAAGAGAAAAACGTCATTCTAGATTACTAAGAAACTACCACTCCTCAGCAAACATCGTGTTAATAATCAAGCCACCAATCATCCAGAAAAACTAAGTGTTTCTTAGAAAATTCTCCATGAGTTCTGTATGCCTGGATTTCTAATAAGTACCATGAATTATATATCCCTGGATTTCCAATCAGTACCATGGAAATAGTATGAACGAGTTCCTCTTCAAAAAAATGAAAAATTAACTAAGAGCCTTATCAAACCTCAAAACATTGAAGATTATGTCCTGTATAGATTAAAGGGGATGGAATACCTATGTGATGTGGCTCTTCCTGAACCTCCCATTAAAATTCCACTATCGTTATCTACGGACGTGGAGGGAATTTTGTCAAATTATAAAGCAGTTTAATTATTAAAAGTTTAATTAAAAATTTATACCGTAAATTATTACAAATTTTAATTCTCATTCAAAACCAGTCTTATAATATAAAACAAGGGAGCAAATGTCGTAGCAGTCCCTGCCGATAGAGGGAAAAAGCATAAATATGAAATTGCAAGGCTGAGGTAGAAATTTAATTTGAAGAATATACAATCTAAAAGAAACAGATGAACAAAAAAATGGTTACTTTGGAAAAAAAACAACAAAGTGGGAGTGAATTTTATCAATAGTAGTGTTTCATTATAGAAGTTATGTTTGTAAATGAGAAAAGTGGTCTAATAAGAAAAACAGATCAAATGTGCAAAGAGGTTAAAGGATACATCTCCAAAGAAATCTAGTTAGGTTTATTGCCAAATTAGACATAGGATGGATATGTGCAAAGAGGTCAAAGGATACATCTCCAAAGAAATCTAGTTAGGTTTATTGCCACACTAGACATAGGATGGATGGAGTTATCTTGAAGATAAAGTTTGGCATTAAACCCTTCAACCTAGTTGGGAAATTTTGAGCAATAAACCCTCCACATGTGCAAAGATGTCAAAGGATACATCTCCAAAGAAATCTAGTTAGGAAGAAATCAAGTTAGGTTTATTGCCACGCTGGACATAGGACGGATGGATTTATCTTAAAGATATATACATATATGCACTAGATAAGAAAAGAGATGACCAAGTTTGGCATTAAACCTCCTTTCAACCAGGTGGGAAAGTTTGGCATTAAACCCTTCAACCTAGTTGGGAAAGTTTGAGCAATAAACCCTCCACAGTTGTGTAGAAAAATGAGAACGAGTGTTTCCTTTTTATTTGAGAATGATTGTTAGGTTATTTTATTAAACAATTGAATGAAGTTATTTTAGGTAACAGTAATTTGGGTGTAAAAATGACAATTGATGTTTCATGAATTGAGTAACTAGTACAGAATCAATGGATAAGTTATCAGGAAAACATATTTTAAAGTCAATATAGAAACCAGTACAAAAAAAACATCAGTTATGTGGAAAATCAAATAAGTCCATTAATTACATTCTTGAAACAATCTTGGACCAAATATATATTTCCAAAAACTCAGCCACCAAGAAGAGACAAAGCAATGTATATTGCCAAAAACTCAGCCACGAAGAAGAGACAAAGCAATATGACATATTTTGCAATAGTCTCTATTTCAGTTTAAATTCAAATCAACCATGTCTTCTTTATGGGTTGATGAGGGAGCTTCCATTGTATTTTAAACTCAGATCAACCATGTTTTCTTTATGGGTTGATGAGGGAGCTTCCATTCCATTTTAAACTCAGATGAGAATATTGCACAAACAGTGATGATTATGAATATGCACCAAAGGTAATTATGAAGTTGTGTATACATCATTTTAAAACCCCAAACAAAAATCTTGATAAATTCACATCTATGCTTGAAAAGTTACCAATTCGGTACCAAGATCAAAATCAATATTGTCTTTTATTGTGATGCACAGCTCTCCAATCTGATCCTTTGCTTTCCTAAATCTGTGCTATTTGTATGAAAATATTTTGATTGCATGAGGGAGTTGATTCTCCCTAATAGAGACTCTTTTGTAATCCCAATGATTAACACAATTTGTGCAATATTGTTCAATCTAACAAAGTTGAGGACAACACACCCCACTAAGAAAAGACATGTCATTTACATAATATATCATCATTACTTTATACTAAAACGTTAACTATCGCTAATATCATCCATTTTTTAGTAATAGTCAATCAATAACCATAACATAAGTGGGAGAAAATGTGGACATACACTTTAATGATCGATAAGCTAATCAATGGCCAACCAATCATAGTAACTAACTTCAAGTTTGATTAATACATTTTTAACCACCTCTAACTTCCCAAATTTAGTGGAGGGAATCATCTGTAATAACATCACTGCGATTTGAAGAAGAGCTGGGAGGTAGGCATACAAGCAATATGCAAGTCAGTCGCCCTCGAAGATGTTGGGCACTTCCCACTATTGATTAAGGTAAGAAATATTGCAGCCATGCATTTAGTTTTTCTTATTCATATGCCTTGTGATGCTGTTATACTTTCGTTACCATTACATATGCCTGTGGGATTCTAATGTATATGTCCATTGCCCATTATGAATCAGAACATGACCATTTTTACTAGAGACAAATATTTAGTAGAATCATGCCATGTGGAATGATGAAGTAATGGGCCCAAGCACATGGGTCCACGATTTACATATACCTTAATTTCAAGGAACAAAAAGATACACAATATCAAAAAAAAAAGCACAAGGACTAAAGCAAAAGGGTACTGCAATAATTTAAAATAATCATGGAGAATTGCACCAGTGTTTCTTAAAAAAAGAGGTAATCATGGAACAGATTCAATGTTGTTTAAAAAGAGAGATAATGAGAGGTAATCATGAAGAATAGTTTCAATGGTGTTTAAAAAGAGAGGTTGTATCACATTACAAACAAAAATAATAGAAGAAAACATTGGAAGTTTCATTACTAATATATTCTTAAGATTGTGGAAAAATAATATGAGAGTTGAAATTAAAGTTGCCCTTTATTTTATTGGGTTGTAATTGTAATTTTTTTAATAGTGTATTATTGTGTTGAAAAAGGATATTAAATTTGGAAAAATAACTTTTAGTGTTTCAATAAATTAAATAATTATATTTAAGTGATTTATCATTTATGCTCATCTGGTTTTAAATTACTATCACAGTGACACCACACCAACCAAATCACAACCCAACAAACCAAAATCATAATATGATTCCAAAAGTCTATTAATCAAATTGATTCAGTGAAAGTTATAACTGGAAAAGGAGGGAAAAATGGTTGGATATATTCTGTAGAGAGAAATTTCTTATATAATCAATGGGAGAAGAGTTCTTATTATTATTTTGAGGCATGCAACGTGCAACCAAGGGAGACATATAGCATTGTATACATGTTGTAACATGGCAGGAAGATAACATCAAGCAATTAGATATAACAATTTGTTTGAATAATGGGCCATGATGCAAGGAAACATTTAGTGCACATGGACACGATCAGTTTAGGTGGTGACGTAGACTATATAAGAATATATTGAATTCATCATCCACCCATGTTGTGCTTTGCTCTCTTATGTTATCTTGCATTACCTCAAAGCTCAGACTGCAACACCCATGATGGCCCGCTGCTGTTGTACTAGGCTTTTGGGGTCAGAGAATCAGAAACCCACTTACACAAATGTTATATTCCTCTATCCAACCACTAGCCAGCATTTTTACATTTAATTGCTCTATGTTGCGCCTAACAATCAGGATCTCTTCTTTCTGTAGTGGCTCATCAGTGTAATAATATAAATTACAAGGCCACATGCTCACTGTAAGTTGCAGATTTCATACTAAATGTGGCTAGTTACTAACTTTAGAGAGCTGGGGAGGAAGTTTTTGAAGTGTGGGCTTGTGAATTTTGAGTTCTTATCTGGTATTTTGGGCTGCCAAATAAAGTAGAGTGAAGGATAAGAAGCTCCAAATATTGGCTCGGCCCTTCTGCACATAGTGCTAAATAATGAAAGAAAGGTCATGGGGTTGGAGATAAAACATCTGCATGAGTCCTATCACACTCACCGGTAAATATAGCGCTGATAGTTTGCTAGAGTTATTTATACCAATTTATACAAAGTTGGACTCTATAGGGAAAGCACTTTAGGCAAGTTTAGATTAGCAAGGATGCACATTGTAAGGCACGGAATAATATATAACATTTATGGGCACTTACATTTATGGAAATTATGAAAGGGAATGTCATTGAATTGATCCATCGTCCATCTGATCCAACCACCTACCCTCCATCCACTGATAGATATTGGGGTGGGGTATACCCTCCATCCACTGATAGATATTGGGGTGGGGTAGTGGGAACCTGAACTGACCTAGAGCTATTGGGGACCTTAACCCTCTTAGACTACCGAATGCGGTACGGTAAAATGGATAGAGCGAATAAGCTTATTTATTCAATCAAAAGGATGGAGCGGAGGATTGACGAAGTAACTAGTCTTAGAGAAGCTGTAATCACAACTTCTTAGTAAACATCATCATTAGACCATAAACATGCATATTCAAATTAATAAATTTATTTGGAGATATTTTATGGGGGGTGGGATTAAGATCTATGAGTAGGGGACCTCCCTTGATCTGGTAAAGCCTGCCCAGCAAAGAGCATGAGTAACTCAATGCCGGATTCATACGACGAAATTCCTACTCCTCAGTTCAGAAGGTGAAATGAGAAGATTCATATTCATATAAAAGTAGAAGAGCTAGTTTAAGAAGAAACAGTCTGACCTCCTATATAGCTTGACAATGTGGTCGGGACACACTAAATTGGAAATTAGTGGGTACATGGAAACAATTCCATTATATTAGGGTTATTAGCCACGAAAATGAGAATCGTAGTACATACTCGAATTTTAGCTAGGATATCCTTGATGACAATCTGGCTTTTTATCTGCTACTTGTGTTGCTTATGGTTTCATCGTATATTTAGGCAATTTACGTATTAGAGTACTACAAAGCCATATCCTGTGGTATGGCTCGACTAATAGGAGAGGAATTGCTGGTTCTTTTTACTCAAGCTCCTTTCCTTCAACATTTGGTAATATAACAAGGAAGAGGGTCTCATGGTTTTGGATCCATCCATTAGAAATTCCCCATTTGACATAGAGTTTAGGTTGTTGGTCTGATCCAGCTATAGAAGAATTTCATAGAGATGGGCCATTTTCGCTTATGCAAGTGATGGACATATAGACCCGATCCTAACTCATCAACCTTGACAGTAGTAACATTAACACAACAAAGCATATAGGAACCATAGTCACCATAGTACCTGTAATAAGCTTAAAATAGAAAAAGAAATGTTAAGCGGCCCTTCCTGTGGTGTTAGGGTAGTTTGGTTTTTTCAGTAAAGCAAGCCTTGATTGAGCGGAAGGAAATGACTACACAAACCAAATCCATATGCTTCGGAAACAATGGGCCATTGAAAATTTACTTATTTCGATCCCCATCTCGCAGAAGGGTAGGTAATAAATACACAGTTGATGAGAGGGCATGGTCAGCTAGATAATCTTGCCTGAGAGGGAAGGCATAGCAAAGACAACCAGAGAAGCAGAAATTGACAGATTTCAGAGAGCCCACACAGTCCGCTTGCCAGAACACAGAAACCCCTTTCCTTATGCATAAGAGAAAAAATATTGATCAACACAAATAGCTAGTTGGAGAATTGGAAAAATGCTTACATTGGCTGGCTTCCTAGATATTCGTTGGATGAGACCTCCCCCTTCGCCTTTCAGAATAACCGCTTGACTGGATATTCACTATTTCCCTTTGAGAATCGTGCTGGATTTTAGATTAGCTACTCACCACCCGATACACTTGCAACAAATCACCTCCTTCACCTGCAACAGTTCATCTTCATACACCACCTGAAACACTTTCTGACAAGTCTCCAACATGTGGCAGCTCCAACATATGGTAGTTGTGGCAGCTGGGTTTCGGGTCTCCATTCCATTCTAGGAAGAAGAAAGATCAATAGAATCACGTACCTTTTTTATATTAACGCTTGCGCTAAAAACTAAAAAAACTCAAAAGAAACGCTCGAAAAGACCCGCTCGCTAGCCCAACCCAAAACAAATGCTCCAAAAAACCCAAACTTTGGATAAATAATTTTTTCATTGTTTTTGGTAAGCTGACAATAAGAGGTCCATTTCCTTCGATAAAAAACTTTTCCTAGAATTTTCATAGATGAAAATAAATATAGTAAAACTTTAGTTAAATAAGAATTGAGGGGAAAATATTCTATTCAGCGAAACAACTAATTAAGTTTCAACAATCTATCGATCGCTATAGTCCAGCCATGGACTAATAAGTCTTCGGTTAACCTCAGGTGCCCATCGCTACTTTGGACAGCGGGAGAATCGGGAATAAGGCTTTGATTCAAGGGAGTATGTCATCAAATTCCACAGCTTCCAAACTTTACTTCTAACAGTGGTAGCATCAGGAACAAGGCTTTCAATAAAGGAGTATGTGTTCAAATTTCGAGTATAAAGGAGCATTAGCATGTGATCAAATTTCAACACATTGCATTTTTTTTCCTTTCACTAGATTTGTCTAACATATTTTTAAAAACAAAAATAACAATCACTATAAATGATGAATATTCTAAAATTATTAGAGAAAAAATACAGATCTAGTTGAAGAATAATCGTACAAAATTAAAAAAAAAATGAAATTGATGTATTTCATTATATAATATTAATTTGAGAATCAATACATAAAGAAACTAAATTAATTTTATTTGTATATGCAATAACTATGGATAAGTAAAGATAATTGAAGCTAAGTGGGCTTTATGTTTGATAATGTGCACATGCACCACATGCAAGCACTAGTGTTACCTAACTAAAACCAAGTGCACATCACATGCAATAACTAGAATTGAACCGGAGCTAATTAAACCTAACTAGGTGCATGTACACCAATACCCCTTAAGCATAATTTAGGTGAGTGTGATGCAAAATGAATAATTTCTCGTAACAAGGTCATTTTAGGTACCCATATAAAATGTGTGAAAAGAGGACAGAGGAAAACCAAGTGGGAAGAAAACTCCAGTAAAAAGATAATTCAGAAAGTAGAGAAAAGACAACTACTAGACAGTTTATCCTTCACCCGAGAAGATCTCACAAAAATTGAAATTTATGCTCAGTGAAATCCTTGGTGAAGATATTGGCAGTATGCTTGAAACTTAGACAAATAGTGAAGATTTGATAATCCCATTAGGAATTAGTTCTCTAATGAAATGCATGTGGATCTAAATATATTTGGTCCTCTACCGATGCGGATCTCTGAAAAACTTTAACTTAATTTGATTATCACAATAAATGATGACAGTTAGAATTATGCGATAAACACTCATATGTTGCACTCAAGATGTAGTTATTCGATGATTATGTAAAGTGACTGATTGAGAACATAAATCACTAAAATTTCACCTCCAAAATTTATAATATCTGATGATGCCAAACTTCATAAATCTTTATTAAAATATCTTGTGTTTTTTAGGTCATCATATATAAGTATTATACAAGGACACATATATTGATAAACGAGACTTACTTTCTACAAACATGGATATCACCGGAAGTAATCATGAAATAGCAAAATTTTGTTGTCCATACTAACCTCTAATGCTTTTATATGACATGAAAACATATGACACGCGAACATGAACACATGAACAGGGTTACTAATGATCCAATATCGAAGATAAGATTTCGACTCTTTTTCCTTTTATTAAATCTTTCCAACATCTTTTTCAGAAAATAAAGAACACTCTCTCTAAGTCAATTAAACTAAATTATCGAAAATCCCGTATAGTAAAATGTTAACCTCAAATTTTATAATATCTTAGATCTTCATACAGACTTCATAAATCTGGTATTTTTCTGGTCATTTCTAGATCGCTATTATATGCGATCTAAAACAGGGAATTTGTAGTTAGTTGAAATGCAATACGAATATAGCAGTCGTTTCGAGAATCTAAAAATGTTAATGATGGAAAACCAAAATCTGGCTTTTCACGATCTGAAACAGGGAATTTGTAGTTATTTGAAACGCAATACGAATATAGCAGCTGTTTCAAAAATCTAAAAATGTTAATGATGGCAAACCAAAATCTGGCTTTTCACGATCTAAAATAGGGAATTTGTAGTTAGTTGAAACGCAATACGAATATAGCAGCCGTTTCGAGAATCTAAAAATGTTAATGATGGCAAACCAAAATCTGGCTTTTCACATTAGCTTGTAATGATTTTATCAATTCAAATCATGAAAATCCCTTTACTCAAGGGAGTCTATGGTTTTGAAGCGATTGTCATCATGGGAGTGCGTGGTTTTATTTGTAGAGACCCACCAAACCTTTATGTTATGATCCAGGCTGGCGCTGTACACGTCGTTGTACAGATGACATCCCATCATAGTGTCCAAGGACACTGTTACAGACTTCACAGGTCCTCTATAACCTTCTAAAACCGCCATCCACTGCATTACATTCTAATCTGTTGGAATTTTCAGAATTCCAAAACAATAAACAGTCCCTCTTTAACACAGAGAATAATTTAAAAAAAATTCACTCACAGACAGAGTTTTCAACTCAGAAAAATTTATATTCAATATAAAAAAAAACTGTTGTAACAATTTGATAACATTCCACTGCTGGGAGATTACAAAATATGGAACTGCTTCACACACAGTGTCCAAATCACTCTTCTCTGTCTCACACAGAAAATACTCTGTCTCTAAAAATTAACAACAATACATTGCTGTGCATACTCTATTGTTCTGTGTAATTAAAAATTACAACTCTCTGTCTCTCTGTTTTTAAATACGCTTCTGTGTATCAAAACATTACTATTACAAAATGACTCTGTTCTGTGTTTTACAAAACAAATATCCCAGCCCTGTTTAATGCCATTCATTGACATTCAACCACAAAAATATCACCGCTTCAAAAATCTTTATGGCTGCATTAACTCTGTCAGCACCGCTTCAATTCTCATTGATGGAAAATTGACTTGGTGGC
Source organism: Pinus albicaulis (assembly GCA_034641835.2). Lineage (NCBI taxonomy): Eukaryota > Viridiplantae > Streptophyta > Pinopsida > Pinales > Pinaceae > Pinus > Pinus albicaulis. The sequence continues at coordinate 410,757,215 of CM076580.1, forward strand.
TCTCAGATATTTTCTTCCCCGCACTCTTGTGCTGTGTAATTAAAATTACATCTCTTTTGTTTTCTTCAGCGCTGCTGTAATTACATTTCTGGGTCATAAAACATTCACTGTGTAAAAAAACATTCCGCTGTCTTTTCCCTTCTTTTTATTTACACTGCTGTGTAATAAAAATTAAAACATATGCTTCACGGCTTTTACAATGTGCTGGGATTTTTTTTAATATATATTTGTTATATATATTAAATAAAACAAATAACATATAAAATATTTAAAACATGCGATGGTTTAAAAACATTTAACCCCGCAACCTTTTTATTGGTGAAACGAAGTGTGGGCCCCTGCATACGTCAGCAGGTCCGAGGGGGTAAGTTCCTCCGTTGGTCTGGCCTGCCGGACCCCCTCGGAAATGGCTTTCTGCCTCAAGTCTGTTCGCTGCCTTTTGGGCAGTTGACAATTAATTCCAACACTCCCCCTTAAGTTCAACTGCTGGGTTTTCTTGCATACCCATGCATCTTCTGAAATGTTCAAAGCTTTTCTGTTGTAGTGGCTTTGTGAGGATATCTGCAAATTGATCCTCCGTTCTGCAATGCTGCAAAACAATCTCGCCATTGCTAACCAATTCCCGTATGAAATGAAACTTGGTGTCAATGTGTTTTGTCCTCTTATGAACAACAGAATTTTTAGACAATGCAATAGTTGAGCTATTGTCACAAAATATCACTGTCCCTTTTACCTGTTCTTGACATAAGCTTCTCAACATTTTTCTCATCAGCCTTGACACGGCTAGCTGCTTTGTATTTGCCATATTAAAAAAAAAAACGTAGATAACGCTTCTGTAGTACATTGTTTCTTAGAAGCCCATGAAATGGCTCCTGAACCCATGTGAAAAACATAACCGGAAGTGCTCTTCCGATCATCAACACTTCCAGCCCAATCACTGTCAGTGTATCCAACTAAATCTGAACATTCTGAAGCAGTATATAAAATACCAAACCTTTTAGTACCTTTAACATACTTCAAAATTCTTTTTACTGCTTGCCAATGTGCATCCTTTGGCTTTTCCATGAATCTGGAAATCAAACTAACAACATGAATTATGTCCGACCTAGTTGCAGTCAAATACATAAGGCTGCCAACTATGCTCTTGTATAAACTAGGATTAAAATCCTTGCTGCTATCCTCTCTGCTGAGTTTTAGTCCCATCACTGTGGGAGTGATCGCTGCTTTGCTTTCCTGCATGTTAAATCTTTCAAGTACCTCATTAACATACTTTTCCTGTGAGATAAAAATCCCACTTTCATCTTGTTCTACTTCTATTCCCAAGAAGTATCTCAACAAACCCATGTCAGTCATTTCAAATTCTTCTTTCATGACTGTTTTAAAATGTTCAATAAGGCAATCATCATTACCTGTAAAAATAACATCATCAACATACAAGACTACAATCAAGATTTTACCATCTTGTTCCTTGATGTAGAGGTTGGGTTCTCCCTCACATTTCTCAAAACCATTTTCCAGTATATATGAATCTATCCTACTGTACCACGCTCTTGGCGCTTGCTTCAGCCCATAAAGAGCTTTCTTCAACTTGCATACTTTGTGCTCTTGGCCTTTCTTCTCATAGCCGAGAGGTTGATCAATGTAAACCTCTTCCATTAACACTCCATTTAGAAATGATGACTTCACGTCCATTTGGTAAACTTTCCATTTGTTTTGTGCTGCTATGGACAACACTGCTCTCACGGTTTCCATTCTGGCAACCGGTGCGAAAGTTTCCTCATAATCAATGCCATGTTTCTGCTTATACCCTTTGACAACAAGCCTTGCCTTGTGTCTCTCTATCTTGCCTTCAGCATTACTCTTGGTCTTGTAGACCCATTTAACACCAATGACATCTTTACCTTTTGGGAGTTCAACCAAATCCCAAGTTTTGTTCCTCTCTATGGCATTAAGTTCCTCATCCATAGCTTCTATCCATTTCCTATCATTGATAGCTTCTTCGAAATGAACAGGATCATCAACATGACAATATAAAGCAAACAAAGAATTGATACCTTCATTAGCTATATCTTGTTCATAAATATCTTTCAAACTTCTGAATTTCTTACCTCTTTCAGTAGGTGTACAAGTACTTGAAGAAGCACTTGAATTTCCTCCTTGTGGTGTGCTTGGAGAAGCACTTTCATTTCTCCTCAAAGGTGTGCTTTGTGGTGTTGGTGTTGCTGTTTGGGGATGTATTTCAGCCACCTCATCATCATTTTCATCATGAGATAAACAGTGTTTAACATTCACTGTTTTCTCTATGCTTCCATCCCAAGCTTCCTCTTCAATGAACTGAACATCCCTGCTCACAAGAAACTTCTTGCTGGATGGGTTATATAACTTGTATGCCTTGGATTCCTCACTGTATCCAATGAAAATACATTTCTCCCCCTTGCTGTCCAACTTCTTCCTTAGCTGATCCGGAATGTGTGCATAAGCCACACATCCGAAAACCTTCATATGTGTGACACTTTGCTTTGCGCCACTCCATGCCTCTTCTGGCACTTTGTTCATAACAGCTTTTGTAGGGCACCTGTTCAAAATATACGCTGCACAATGTACAGCTTCAGCCCAATAATCATTAGGCAAGTGCTTTGCCTTCAACATACTCCTCGCCATGTCCATTATGGTTCGGTTCTTCCTTTCGGCTACTCCATTTTGCTGCGGAGTATATCTAGTGGTAAATTGTTTATGAATACCATTTTCTCTACAAAAACGTAGAAAATATTTAGAGATATACTCTCCTCCTCTATCAGTCCTTAAGACCTTGATATGCAGCCCACTCTGATTCTCAACAAGTGCTTTGAAATTGCGGAATTTTTTAAACACTTCACTTTTCTTTTTCAAAAAGTAAACCCAAGTTTTTCTTGTAAAATCATCTATGAATGTTAACACATAGTGGCTGCTAGCAAGTGATGGAGTTTGCATCGGTCCACACACATCCGAGTGGACAATCTCTAAGGGTGCTTTTGCCCTTATGCTTTTCCCGGAAGGAAAACTTTCTCTGTGTTGTTTCCCAAGAATACAACCTTCACAAAGGCTGTCCGGTTTCTCTATTAATGGTAAACCACTTACCATTCCTTTTCTGTTCAACAAATTAGGACCTCCAAAGTTGAGATGACCAAATCTCAAGTGCCATAACCAATTATCATCTTTTGGTTCGCTTTGGTAAGTCTCTTGTGCAACTGCTGCTTTCTCTTCACCATTCTTCAAGTCTGCTCTCATTCTGAGAGGGAACATCCTGTTCCTTGTCATCTTCACTTCAGCAATACACTGTTTTCTGGGTGTTTTATCCATGATGGTACAAACATCATTATCAAAGAAAACATTATATCCCTTATGGACAAGTTGTCCAACACTTAAGAGGTTACACTTCATTCCTGGAACATAATAAACATCTGCTATGGTTTTCTTTGCACCTAATCTTGTTAAAACATTTACATCTCCTTTTCCCATAACAGAAACTTTGCTATCAGTTCCTAGTGTGACTTGTGACTGCACACTTTCATCTAACATAGAAAACATTGCTAAGTTTTCTGTCATATGGTTACTACAACCGGAGTCTAGAAACCATAAGTCTTCACTCTTTTCTTCAGCCATATTACAAGCTAAAAACAAATTACTTTGACTGTTGTTTTCTTTTGTGAAATTTACACTAGTTTCACTTCTCATATCATTCTGCTTCTTCTTTCTACATTCATTAGCATAATGACCATATTTTTTACAATTGTAACATTGGACATTGGACTTATCATACCTTTGACCTTGAGCATTCTGCTGACCATTTTGTTGGCTGCTGCCTTGGCCTTGATGCTGATTTGGATTGCTGCCCCTTCCTTGAGCATTTGCTGGACTGTTCCTTCCACCTCTGTTTTGGCTTCTGCCTCTTCCTCTTCCTTTGCCTTGCCCTCTTCCTCTTCCGAAAGACATCTGGGACTTAAAAGCATGTTCAAGAGATGATTTTTCACTCCTACCCAATCTCTGTTCATGGGTCATCAGTGATGCATGTAGTTCATCCACTGAAAACTTTGTGAGATCCTTAGTCTCTTCTATGGTGGTGACAATCACATCGAATATTGAGGGTAAACTTCTCAAGAGTTTTTCAACAATCCTCTTGTCCTCAAGAGTCTCTCCATGAGATCTGATTTGTGTGACCATTCCAATCACATGAGTGAAGAATGAGTCAATAGTGTCTGACTCTTTCATGCAGAGAGTCTCAAAGTCTCTCCTCAGCAACTGAAGTTTTGTTGTCTTCACTTTCTCCATTCCCTGATAAGCTGTCATAAGAGTCTGCCATGCTTCTTTGGATCTCTTAGCTGCTGCTATCCTCGGAAACACACTCTCATGCACTGCTTGATACAAGAAGAAAAGAGCCTTGGCATCTTTCTTCTTATTGCTCTTCAGAATCTCTTTTTCTGCCTGAGTTAACATATTAAACTCAAGTTCATATGCTGGCTCTTCAAAGCCATCCTCAACTAATTCCCATAAGTCTTGGGAGACAAATAATGCCTTCATAGTTATTGACCAGTAGTCATAATTTTTCCCATTAAACATTGGGAGATGGATATTTCCCATACCCATACCTGTGCTGGCTCCAGCCATTCTGCACTTTTAACTATGATAAAAACACTTGACTGTGTGTTTAAAATTAACTGACTACTCTGCAGCAATAACACAAAAACTTTATAGAGAAATACCTTTGGATTCTTTTGGCTGAGTCTTCACACTGCTGGAGAAGCTGCTGCAACTAAGAACTCCTTTCCTTCAGCTTATTTGACCTTCAAATAGCCTGGATTGGCTTTGATACCATGTTGGAATTTTCAGAATTCCAAAACAATAAACAGTCCCTCTTTAACACAGAGAATAATTAAAAAAAAAATTCACTCACAGACAGAGTTTTCAACTCAGAAAAATTTATATTCAATATAAAAAAAAACTGCTGTAACAATTTGATAACATTCCACTGCTGGGAGATTACAAAATATGGAACTGCTTCGCACACAGTGTCCAAATCACTCTTCTCTGTCTCACACAGAAAATACTCTGTCTCTAAAAATTAACAACAATACATTGCTGTGCATACTCTGTTGTTCTGTGTAATTAAAAATTACAACTCTCTGTCTCTCTGTTTTTAAATACGCTTCTATGTATCAAAACATTACTATTACAAAATGACTCTGTTCTGTGTTTTACAAAACAAATATCCCAGCCCTGTTTAATGCCATTCATTGACATTCAACCACAAAAATATCACCGCTTCAGAAATCTTTATGGTTGCATTAACTCTGTCAGCACCGCTTCAATTCTCATTGATGGCAAATTGACTTGGTGGCTCTTAGATATTTTCTTCCCCGCACTGTTGTGCTGTGTAATTAAAATTACATCTCTTTTGTTTTCTTCAGCGCTGCTGTAATTACATTTCTGGGTCATAAAACATTCACTGTGTAAAAAAAAATTCCGCTGTCTTTTCCCTTCTTTTTATTTACACTGCTGTGTAATAAAAATTAAAACATATGCTTCACGGCTTTTACAATGTGCTGGGCTTTTTTTTAATATATATTTGTTATATATATTAAATAAAACAAATAACATATAAAATATTTAAAACATGCGATGGTTTAAAAACATTTAACCCCGCAACATTTTTATTGTTGAAACGAAGTGTGGGCCCCTGCATACGTCAGCAGGTCCGAGGGGGTAAGTTCCTCCGTTGGTCTGGCCTGCCGGACCCCCTCGGAAATGGCTTTCTGCCTCAAGTCTGTTCGCTGCCTTTTGGGCAGTTGACAATTAATTCCAACATAATCGTATTATCTGCCGATCCACTGCATAAAAATTATGCAACAGTCACCAAGCATATAATTTCATGCGTGTGGCCTCTCAAGGTGGCTAACAAGGCCATGTGCTGCCCGCTCCCCTCCCTTTCCCAAACAATGATGGACCGATCACAAGCTCCAGACTAGAGAATAGAGCCATTGGGGTTGAGAGCCAATGCATTGATGGCAGATTTGTGCCTCTCGAGTGTAGCAACCAGAGAATGTTTTCACTCGCCTGAGGCGTTTGCCCAAATTTTGATTCTGGAATCAGCAGATTCTGTGTAAACAAAACCATCTGGTGAAACCACAAGCGCATTGATGGCATCGTCATGTGCCCGGAAAGATTCAACACACCTCAAATCATATGGCCTCTAGATCTTTACCGTCCTGTACCAACCAGCAGAGTACAAAAATCTCTTTCTATCAATTGACAGAGCTAATATTGTGTCCACGTGTTCGATCCAGAGAGTCATCTTGTTTCGTCGCACTTGAACATACATCTTAGACATTATGGCGTTCATTGCATAATCTTTCAGGTTCGGCATGGTAACCACTAGATTGTGGCCGGACGCTGCATATTCTCAGCACGTTTCCAAACTCTGATTCTATGATCTTGATGCGCGTTGTATATCTTGTCGCCAGAAACCAGAATACACTTCATAGCCCCATCGACGTCGCCAAACTTGCAGTGTTCATTGAGTTTGGAATATCTCCATACCCGAATGTCATTACCAGAGGACCCGCTGTAGAGCAGGTTGCCCTCGGTTTCTAGAGAAAAAACGCACCCACCATGGCCTCTCAGAGTAGGTACACATCGACAAATGATGCCTCTGCCAATGGTGCTTTGAGACTCATGATCTATGATCCCAATAGAGGGGATTGATGCTAGACTGCTATGTGAACAAACATTGGGCTGTGATGGAATGGTTAGCTGAGAAGAAATATTAAATTCTTATTGCAAGCTTTGTCAAAAAAAACTTGAATAAAACAAAACATAAACTTGAATAAAACAAAACACAGAGGGATGTGTTTCCCCCAAAACAAAGAGAATGTACAAAATGAGGAAATAACAATCATACATACATACGGACAATGTAAAACAAGAGAGGAATATTTTTCTTCATTCATCTTATTAACATATGGAAATTACATTTCTTTAATACAAAATTGGCCTGGAGCCTGAAAATGAAATGCGATTTAATGCAAAAATGGATAGGTAACAACCAAAACATCCTTCTTCCTGTTATGTTGCTTTCTATACGAAACAACGTACACAACACAAACTGCCGGACCTAAAATTTTCAGGGTTCCAGCTGTGAAACGACATCGCATTCGGCGCTCTATCGCACATCGGTGATCTTAACTTTTAACTGGCGCAGTACGCCACAGCGGAGGGACCTCGGGGTATGCTTCGATCATTGGTGCTGTGTCCCCGCAGTAGATATCAATCGTTGATCTCGGTCAAAGGGCGTCGGGAAAGGTCAACTACGGATGCACCCTGTTGTTTAATCTTTAACATTAGTCATTGGTTTATTAAAATGTTGACAAGTCATGCATTAAGCTTTGTATCAAAGGACGAAATACTTCAAAAGTGGGTCGAAAGGAGACAAAGCAACGAAGGCCACGTGCATTAAAGCCAAAGGCGGAATTAACACAAAAAGAATGGAGTATAAAGTCAAAAAGCTAACATAAATAAAAAAGACAATGGAACGTTAAACTGAGCGCAAAACCTATGTATTAAAAGAAATTGCCGCTGGGTGAAGATGCACATGAGGGAAATTCCGAGGGGGTCGAGCAGCGAGGAAGGAAAGAGACCCATACCCCCGTGGAATTGTGAAAGTGTGGCGTGGTGGGGACCCGAAGTAAAGGGGATGACGTGGCAGAGCTAACGTGCGGGACCCGAGGATCGATATGCTATGTTGAGAATCTGCCTTATGGGAAATATATTCAAGAATCGTCGGTTTTATATGGTAAAAAGGTAAGGTAAAGTCCTTTAGGTTAACTGGTACTGAGGCCCATACCAGTATTAAACCTGGCACGAGGCGCCCATCTGCACTCTGACACACCCAATCCTTATGCGCCACGTGCGCCACTGTCAGTGTCCTTAGGACACTTGCCTTCATTCGTTTTACCCATCCATCTTTTTACCTCAAAATACCCAGTCCAGAGATAACAATTCCCCCGTATTTCACTCCAGTAAAAAGTCGCAGGTTTCCGTCTACGGCATATACCAAGTAGGAAAGAGCGCCTGGTCTACCCAATCATTGTCAGAGTTCCCTGCGTCGCTTTCCAGGGCAGATTTACCTTCCGTTCAGGTACTCCGTCATTCATACTCCCTCTGTTTTCCTTTCGCTTTTTAAAATTCTTGAATGTCGGCCATGGGAAAGGGAACGCCCAAGAAAAATGAACCAGAGACCCCTCAGATCCGTGAATCCAGGAACCCACCCGGGTTCGACCCTCTCATCGACCTGCAAGCTGGTATCTGTGACCCGAAATACCCATTTGACATCCGCAGCATTAAGCCCGTGCTTTTCAGTCGTCATGTTAAGAACACAGACCGTTACCGGGTAGTAGTGTCTGGCCTGTACCACCAAATTGCCCCTCAAGTTCACTCTGTGGTGGATTTCATCTCCTGGCTCAGAGATGTTTTCGACGAGCATCGAGGCACCTTCACCTCTCCTTAGGGGAACAAATTTTTTTCCCTTTCCCCCAATATTATCAAGCAAGCCCTCCGCTTTCCTACCAGCGCCACGTATATCAGTTTCAGGGAAGCAACTTTAGCCGCCCAGTTCATCAAACAGCCACGGGAGACCCGGCAAGCCTTCATCTCCTCCATAACTGGCAACCAGGTTACTTATTTTCCTGCCATAGAGCCTTTTCCATTAAGTTTGTTCGAAGAGGAAGTTCGGCCCATTCTCTCTCTCATTGCTAGCCTTTTAGGGGTAGGAAGTCCGGAAGAGATTTCCACGGTTTGCATCCATCTCTTATGGCTCATGTCTCAAAAGGGGGTAGTATTAGATATTCCTGGTTTCCTCGCCACTGCCATTCGAACCCAGTTCCAGGAGCTTCCAGAAACCCGTCAGTTATGTTTCTGTTCAATGGTTTTCTATCTCTTCTTGTACCAGCACGCCGATAAATTTGAGGGTTTGGGGTTAGACAAAGTATATCGTGAGAATTCCCAACCCTGACCAGTTTTCGACTGGAATTTCTCTGTACGTCAATTACCTAAGGGAGAGGGTTATTCCAGTTTTGTGAATAGTTTCATGTCTATTGCCTATACCATTATTCATGACTCGCCTTCCCCTAGGGTCTTTCCAGAAATGAAAAGCTGGCTGCAAGCCGGAAAATCCCAGAGCACTAGAGATTGGTTTCTATTCGATGACTACACCGAAATTTGGGTCTATGGAGCTGAAGTTTCCCCTTACCGGCTGCCAGTGTTTCCTGTTCGTCGAGTTTATGCGCTCGAATACATCTGGCAGGCCCTCAAGGCCGATCAGCTCCATTTTGTTCCTGCCAAGAAGGGTTACATCCTAAGGCTTCCCATTGAAATCGGCCCCTTTGTGGTGAACTCGAGACATGTCCTCCCAATCGTTGAGAAAATGCTGCAAGGTCTGGACCTAAGGCTGGTAAAAATTTGGGCTTATGACCCTCGAGAAATTATCTCGAACAAAAGAAAAAGGAACAAGTCTGTGCCTTATATGCATGAGCCAAGGCCATTCATGGAATGGAGGGCTAATCTCGAAATTTGGCCTTTGGTTTCACAGATGGAAACAAATTCATCTGCTACAGGGGAGGAGCAAAACGTCAATAAAGACACAGGCAGAGAAGAAGCAGGCACATCAGGAGCAGTTCCCCCTCACAAAAAGCAAAAAACAGCCTCCAGTGAGGCAGAAGTCATAGGAGAGGAACAACTGCTGGAACCCTTCACAGTATATGGTCAATTGGATAAAGGCAAGGCTGGGATAAAGGTGCCAAGGGACAGTACCACTTCTTCCGACTTCACAGAGGTCACACAGGCCATCATAGAGCATACCTCACTAAGGAAAATTGAAAGGGATCAGGCAAATAGAGCAATCCGAGACAAATATAAAGCTGAGCTGGGAGGGTACGTTGAGAGATATCATACCAGGCTCTCTACCTCCAAGAACGCGGACACCAAAAACCTGGTACTATCTATGGCAGAAGCTATCTTGGACCCTAATTTAGGTGTCACTAGCTATCGGGTGCTCGAGTATGCGATCGACATGAAGAAAGTCCCAGCCAATGACATGTGCGACCTATTCGAGACTGTATGTGATATGATGAAAGATGAACTGATGCGGGTCACCCTCGCGCTGAAGAAGTTGGAGTAGAAACATGAACAGTTGAGGGCTACCCTGAAAAGTGAACAGATTAGCTGTCGCGCCCGAGCAAATCAGGTACATTTCCTCCAAGACCAAATCAAGGGAAAAGATACGGGGGAAACAAAACCACAGGCGGCTTTGATTGAACAGCTGCAGAAGGAAGTCGCATCAGCAAAGAGTCAGGCCCACATACCGGCCGCCCATCATGTCAAAACAGCTGAACTGGTGCAAGTAGAGCAAGAGAAAGCACAATTGTCCAGTAAGCTATCAAATCAAAGAGAGGAGAAAGAAAAAATGGCTGAGACAATCACCATACTATAGACTAAGGCGACAGAGCTGCAAGCTAGATGGGACTCACACAGCTGCCAGCCGACCGTGGCTTCAAGTGGAACCAGCTCGCTGTCTGAGAAATTGGCCGTAGCAAGAGCTGAGAATGAGGTATTGGAAAAGCAGGTGTCCAGAGCAAGGAAAAAGATCACAAATTTAGAAAACTCTCTGGTTGAGAACACCAGAATAATAGAAGATTTGCAGAGAGAAATAGAGCAGGAAAATAAGACGACGGCCGATCAGCAAAAAACTATCGCCGACATGAAAATCCGTGCAAAGGGAAATCTCACCCTCCTTGAAGCTAGGAGTATAATTTGGTCTGATATAATCTCAATTGTGACCGAGCAATGGGGCTTCTTAAGGACGATGGGAGAGAATAAGTCTACTATACCCTATCTCAGTAGGAAACTGCAAGAGGCAGACCTCGATCTTTCCAACAGGGCCCAACATGCCAAAGAGTATATTTCATTCCTTAATGAGCTGGGATCAGATCACATGGAGAAGCACGGTATTACAAGCCGATTCACGAAGGCTATTGAATGTCGCAAAATCATCAACAAAGAGATGGCCCGAGTCACAGCTTCGAGAGCTCTCCAACAGGTGGTCGCCAACGTGGAACGATTCGACGCAGTATGGGGTGAGATCATGACAGCTGGACTTCCTTCCTGTTGGGACCCGACCACTCCTTCCGTGCTCTTGCCTTTGACACAATATACAGTGCGCTTGCAAAAAGAAAGAGATTGGACCGACCTCCAGACAGGTAAAGCTGCTCAACTCAAGGCCGACATGATTGTTTCATTCCTTCGAAAAGAGTTCACCCTCCTCCATTTGATAAAACACAAGCTTCCTACTGGGGCGGGTTTCCACGCCCTCACAGAGGTCTTTGTCGAGGTGGAGGGGTTCTCAACAATGCCCGAACCAGCTTCAGACAGTCAGCAGAGGTGCACTCAGTTTACGAGCCAGTATACCAGTTCATCTGCGAACATGCCGCCACCAGAATCAGCAACTACCTCAACTCTTCTGCACCTATGATACCTTGTCAACTCATTATTTGGCCTCAATGGCCTATTTACTTTTTACTGAATTAGTTTATTTTAAGTTTTGAGTGGGTTGTTTGCCCCACTCCAGCATTTTACTTTTCATCGAACTGCTGTTTAATTTTCTGTTTTTGAAAACGGCCAAGAGCCTGACTATCCATGATGGGAGGCCTGATTCCTCATCATGAATTTTGCTGTCTTGAGAATGACATTTAACAAATTTTGGTTATGCGAAGAAGATATTTTTCCCAAAAATATCTTCTCGCTGAGATAGGAAGAAGCCTATATAAGTAAGATCCAATGAGAAAAAAGGGTTCCATATTTCCTGAAGAAACTCGCAGTGTAAAATTTTTTGTATGCTTGTCGTGGAATTGGAAATGCAAATACACGGAGCCCGTGGGGTTTCAGCGAAGAAAAGTTCTAGTTATATATGAGGATTCCAGTCTTAATTCTGTATAGTTCGTGACTCTTTCTTTGTGATATTGTATCATTGTTCTCTCCACTGTTTTCAATTTCCTTTTATCGTGTCCTGGAATGCGAGTAACTTGCCAGCTCGGGCATGAATTTATCACTATTTGATACTCATGCATTACTGGTCTATGTTGCTTTAAATATGGCTCATACACGATATGTCGTTACGCTTAACACATCATTCATATTTCCTCTGTATTAAACATCGTGAAATGTTACTCTCACTGAACTGATTGATATGTATGGATTCTTAGTTCCTAAGCCCATATTATGTTGAAATATGTTTTCCGAGCACCATTTCATTGGTAGTTAGTACTCCCCTTTCACTTTCTACGCACCAAATATCTTTCTGTTTAAAATACCTATATGTCTTTGAGAAACTGGCCCTCTCTGACGAAAGCTGTCTCTAAGTTGTCTGAAGTATATATGCATTGAAGATTCCCTTCTTGTCTTTACAGTGTCTTTATAACTTGCTAAATCCGAAGGTAGTTTGGTCCCATCTATATGATGATGCTTTGCACCAGCTAAAAAGGTAGAGAGTCCTAAGCTGATAATAAGCCTGAAATATACTTTATACTCCCTACTGTTTAAGATGTCCTAGGCACTGGTCTTTGGCAACTCAAGGCTATCTCTAGGAGCCACAACATCTTTTTGGTGCCGTTGCCGGGGAACGAAGTTGAAGAAATTTAAATCCCTGGGCCTTGACAAAATCCATTCACTCTTCAGTCAGGTGAGCACGAAGAGTTGAGATTTGTGCACCCCTCACCTTGGCGACTCCACAATCATTTTACAGTTAAACCTGTTTGCAGTCCTGGCTCCCCGTAAGCCACACCTAAGGTCAGATACATCTCAGCCAAGGACACCTTCTGTGTCTGACCTAGAAAGAATCCTACATAGAAGAAACTAGAGAGGAAGACCATTTGTTCATACTGAAATTCCACCACTCTCTCTAGAAGACCTCCCGTCTTCCTCTTCTCAGGTCGCCCAGTGGCAAGATTCTAACTCTGCTCTGGGTGAAGCCAGCTATTACTCTGACTACCTACCCGCGGGAAATATCCGAGTTAAAGACGAGGCTGAGTCAGTAGATACCACCTGTTACATTTTCTATCCTACTCCAGAAACAGAAGAAGTTAAAGAGGTCACGGAAGTATCTGTTGTTACCACCCCACCCTTGTCTCCATCATCCCAAGCTGCCGTCCATTATATCCCTATCATCATTCACACTGCGCTTCCACCCAATCCTCCACTTACTCATCAAGCCCTCTTATTACCTCCACCTCCTCCTCCAATGGCTAATGTCCCTAGTTTCCTGCAAAACGAATATGCTCCTTTGGAGCTACCTGCAGTACTAAATGACTTGCCACAAGACTATTTGAAGATTCTGCCCAGATTCAATGGTGAGAATGAGATTGAAGCCTAGAAACATATCGAAGTCTTTTGCTCTTTCACAGAAAATTTCAATGTGGAACATCTGGATGTGGTCCTAAGGATGTTTGTGCAATCCTTAGACGGAGAAGCTAGAAAGTGGTTCAAGACACTTGGAGCCCGTTCTATTACTACATGGGAGGGAATGGAGGATACTTTCATCAAAAAATGGGGAGAGAAAAAAGATCATGGTAATATTCTCACGGAATTCAACACTCTGAAAAAGAAACATAATGAAGGGTTGTCAGAGTTTATCAGAATATTTAATAAGTTGTACCTGAGTCTCCCTGCCGACATGAAGCCTCACCAGACTGCTGCCAAGATTGTTTTTGTGGCAGCGTTTGATTCTGAATTCGGTTTCTCCTTGAGAGAGAGGAAGCTGGCCACTCTGGATGATGCACAGACCGACGCATTGGAGATAGAAGCTAATTTTTCCTCTACTGGAAAACCCAAGGGGAAACACGAGCAGGATACTAGAAGGAGGGGGAAAGAGGAGGTATCCACCTCAGGCCAAGACAGAGATTCGTCCAATGACAAGATCGAGGAAATGAATAGGATGATCAAGAATCTCTCAAGTAAGCTGGTCAATCTTGAGATGAAGGCCAAGAATTCACCCTCAAAGAATTTCCAGAATGCTCCAAACAGAGGATTCAATCCTCAACACAGAAAACTACCCTTGCAGATACTGCAGAGGGGACAGAAAGAGCAACAATATCAGGTACTGCATCCTCTATACTTGGAGGGGCAAGTAGAGGCTTCTCCTGAAGATTCTGCCTACGAACAAGAGGAGGCATGCCTTGTCTTCTCAGACAGTGATGACATAGAATGTCCTGTACATGAAAGTGACGAAGGGGAAGTACAAGCCCACTCAGAGATGAAGGCCAATGAAGATACTGAAGAGCCCGAGATTGATGATTACTGTAAACAGTTCGTTGACTTCATGCAAGCTTAGTTCAATATAAAATATGACCTCTGGTCCTCCAGAAAGAGAACCCGCACTCAAGATGAAGAGGAGGACACACCCCAAAAGTCAGCACCTGCTCAAGAGGAGACAGCTCGGAAGGTCCCCGATAGGGGTAAGAAACCTCTTGACCAACCTTTACATTCAGACACTCAAATTCCTTCATCTTCACAAGTGACCACACCTCCTAATGTTAAGCCAGTCATAAAGGAAGTCAAACCTCTCCCCAAGAACAAAGACTCTAAGGAGAAGGAATCAAAAGAGGTGATGATAGATAAGTCCTCCTCCACTTTCAGTCTACAAAAAGAGCTTGAGAAAATGAAAATCCCAGTTCCCCTAACCGAATTGTTAAAGCAACCTGCATATCAGTCCCAGGTCACGTCTTTAATGCTTCCCCCAGAAGTAATATACATCCCTGGCAGCCTCCACTTACAAGAAGAAAGACCTATGGTAGTGTTTGGTCCACATGTCAAAGAATTAGACCCCACTACACCTCCCTTCTACGTGTCTTTGGTAATCCATGACCTATTGCTCCATAATTGTGTGTTAGACTCTGGTGCCTCCCACAATATTATTCCTCTATCTGTCATGGAACAATTAGGACTCCAAATCACTCGTCCATATCAGGACCTGTACTCATTTGACTCCAAAAGAGTTAAGTGCTTGGGCATGATTAAGGACCTGGTGGTCAACCTGGCCCAAATCCCAGCTAAAAGTGTAGTAATGGACATTGTGGTGGCAGACATCCCAACCCGTTTTGGTATGTTACTATCAAGGTCCTGGGGGACAAAAATTGGTGGGTAAATCAAACTGGATCTAACATATGCCACCATCCCAATCTTTGGCGGGCAGGAGAGGAGATTATACAGGGAGACCAGATTTCTAAAAACCGTTACCAAAGCTGACAATTCAGAAAATTCACCGGTTTACAGTAAAGATAGAGATTTTTCGTGCTTGATGTTAGAGGAAGACTACAGTTATGCTCAGGAACCTTCCTTATGTCAGATAAGGACTCAACAATCCTCAGAAGGTCTTGAAACAGGGGTATGGACTCTACATTTCGATGGGGCAAATTCAAAGGAAGGTAATGGTGCTGGAGTTTTATTGATTTCCCCTACATGCAAATGGGTCCCACTGTCCTTCAAATTAGAGTATGAAGCCACCAATAACGTGGCTGAGTATGAAGCACTTTTTCTAGGGCTATAGGCAGCCAGGAATATGAACATACAAACCCTGAAGGTCTTGGGTGATTCATAATTAGTGGTCCGACAGGTCAGAAATCAATGTCAAACTAAACATCCTCGTTTAAGAGCATACAGGAATGAAGTATGGGACATGGTGGAGAACTTTTTCTCAGCTTTTAATATTCAGTTCATGCCCTGGGAGCAGAACGGGATGGCAGTGTCACTTGCAGTAGCTACTAGCACCTTCCGGCCACCCCAAAATCCCCTCCTGAGGTATGAGATAGAAGTAAGGTACCGACCTTCGATTCCAGACAATGTCAAACACTGGCAAGTGTTTGAGGATGATGAACAATTGAAAAGGTTTCTAGAGACAGTTGGGGAGTTCTCTAATATGGAAATCGACTGTTGTGAGGGGGATGATGTTGAGAACCAATCAGAAAACAAGTGGGAAGAAAAAATGGCCAGGAGAAAAGTGTTACAGCTGAAGGGAAATGTCATCCCTAGAGACCTAGTGCCCCTAGAAAGGTTGTTTGACAAAAATGATGTCCCCGGGCAGCCCAGCAAAACGACAGACGAAAACCAGGTAGAAGACCTAAATCTGAGTACTGAGGCTAAACCCAAAATTGTGAAATTATCCAGAAAGGTCCCGGACGACTATAAGGAGAAGTATCTACAATTATTTCAGTCTTATAGGGATGTATTTGCATGGTCCGATCAAGACCTGAAGACATTTGATATCAGCATTTTGCAGCATGAAATTCCCCTGAAGGCAGATGCAAGGCCCCACAAGCAGAAGCTCAGACAAATAAACCCTCTACTACTCCCCTCCATTGAGAAAGAAATCAAGAAGCTGTTAAAGGCTAAAATAATTGTGCCATTGAAATACTCTGAATGGGTGGCAAATCTAGTCCCTGTCCGAAAGAAAAATGGAGAAATAAGGTTGTGCGTGGATTTCAGAAATTTGAATAGAGCCTCCCTGAAAGACAATTACCCATTACCAAAGATGGACCACATTCTGCAGAAAGTGGTGGGGGCCTCTAGGATGTCTATGATGGATGGTTTTTCGGGTTATAACCAGGTGGTTGTACTCCCAGAGGACCAGAAAAAGACTGCTTTCACCACGCCTTGGGGTACATTCATGTACGCTAGGATGCCTTTTGGGCTGATCAACGCAGGAGCCACATTTCAGAGGGCTATGGACATAGCTTTTGTTGGGGAACAAGATAAATTTCTGGTGGTGTACCTGGATGATATTACAGTGTTTTCGAAAGATGACGCTGAGCATATTCAACATTTATAGAGAACTTTTGAAAAGTGCAGGAGGTATGGTCTTTCCCTAAATCCTTAGAAATATTTGTTTGCATTAGAAGAGGGTAAGCTCCCAGGGCACATTGTAACTAAGGATGGGGTCAAGATTGATCCTAAAAGGGTGGAGGTTATAAATGGAATCTCCCTCCCCAGGAATAAGAAAGAAGTCCAGGTGTTCTTAGGGCGTATCAATTTTCTAAGAAGGTTTATCCCCAACTATGCTGAGATAGTTAGGCATATAAAAAATATGTTAAAAAAGAATAATGAGGTGAAATGGTCACCAAAATCAAGGTAGGCCTTTGCCAGGATAAAGAATGCATTTGTTGAGGCTCCTGTGCTGGCAAGGCCAGATTTCACTGAACCATTTATGATTTTTTCTTTCGCATCACCTCATACGGTAGCTGGAGTTCTCCTACAGAAAAATGAGGATGGGTATGAACAACCCATTGCTTTCTTTAGTCAGGTGCTTCATGACGCAGAATTGAAATACAATATATTGGAGAAGCAGGCCTATGCCCTGGTAAAGTCCCTCAAGGAATTTCGCATGTATATTCTGCAATCTCACATTACTGCATTCGTACCCACCGCAGCGGTTAAAGATATCCTCGTTCAGGGTGACAGTGAAGGAAAAAGGGGTAGGTGGATTGCAAAGATACAGGAATATGATCTGGACATCAGACCCACTAAGCTGATTAAAGGGCAGGGGCTAGCAAGAATTTTATCAGAGTCAAATCATCAAGCTTTGGGCATCAATTTATCTATGATTGCAAATGAAGATTCTGAGGAACAGACAGGGCAACAAGAAGTGGAAATGGCCACTCAGAAAATACTAATGAAGTATCTTACTAGTCCTTGGTACAAATAAATAGTTGAGTATCTCCTAACACTCAGCTGTCCACCCAGCTGCGATAAATCAAAATACAGAGCATTGAGACTGAAATCACAAAAGTACATGGTTGCCAATGGTTAGCTATATTGGAAAGATCTTTCAGGCATACTATTATTATGCCTCACAGAAGACGAAGTGAAGAACATAATGATCGAATTTCATGAGGGAATCTGTGGAGGACATTACAGCTGGAGGAGCACAGCCCAGAAAATTATGAAGGCTGGTTTCTACTGGCCCAAATTATTTGGAGACGTTTTTGCTTGGGTTAGATCATGTGACAAATGTTAGAAATTTTCTGAAAAACAAAAGTTTGCAGCTCTGCCCCTGATTCCTGTACACGTCGATGAACCTTTCAAACAGTGGGGAATTGACTTCATAGGAGAGATTCACTCGCCCTCAAGTGGATAGCATAAATGGATCCTGACTGCCACGGATTATTTCACGAAATGGGTGGAAGCCATACCTGCATGAAATGCTACAGACACAGTGATAATTAAATTCATGGAAGAGAACATTATATCCAGGTTTGGATGCCCTGCTAGAATAGTGACTGACAATGCCCAAGCCTTCAAATCTACAAAATTTGTGAGTTTCTGTCAGCAATATAATATCTCTCTGGGTCACTCTACAACTTACTACCCACAGGGGAATGGTTTGGCGGAATCATCAAATAAAACGCTGGTGATAGCTATAAAGAAGACAATAAATGAAAACCAGAGGAACTGGGATTCCCAACTGAAGTTCGCTCTGTAGGCAAACAGGATTACTAGTAAAAGAGCAACTGGGAAATCTCCCTATGAGTTAGTATACGGACGAGCAGTTGTGTTCCCTATACAATTAGCTTTACCCGTCGCTCTTTTCATGCAAGAGGCTCAGGAGGAACCTGATGGCATGACCAGAAGAATTAACCAGCTAGTGGAACTCGAAGAAACGCGTGGTCAGGTGAATCAGCGACTCGTGGAATACCAGGAGAAAATGAAGGAGCTGTTTGACTAGCACGCCAAGGACAGAAAGCTACAGGTGGGAGATCTAGTGCTCAGGTGGGATGTGCGAAGGGCCGATAAAGGTAAGCACGGTAAATTCGATCCCCTTTGGTTTGGTCCCTTCAAGATTACAGAACAAGGAGGAAATAATACCTTTAAGCTGGAGAATTTGCAGGGAGATCTGCTCGACGCCCCTGTAAATGGACAGTTCCTCAAACCGTACTTTCAATTCTGAAGCAGGATGAAAGAATCCTAATTGTATTATATTGTACATTAGCTGATGTTTTCATTTTTGAATTGAATAATGCATGAGTCATGATGATTTATGAAGGGAGAAGTCGGAAGTGCAAGGGAAGTGACGTTCATAGAAGATAAACAGGCAGTCTGCGTAGTTCTCAACACGTTCGAGGATGAACGTGCCGTCCCCAGGTGGAGCCAATGTTGTTTAATCTTTAACATTAGTCATTGGTTTATTAAAATGTTGACAAGTCATGCATTAAGCTTTGTATCAAAGGACGAAATACTTCAAAAGTGGGTCGAAAGGAGACAAAGCAACGAAGGCCACGTGCGTTAAAGCCAAAGGCGGAATTAACACAAAAAGAATGGAGTATAAAGTCAAAAAGCTAACAGAAATACAAAAGACAATGGAACGTTAAACTGAGCGCAAAACCTATGTATTAAAAGAAATTGTCGCCGCGTGAAGACGCACATGAGGGAAATTTCGAGGGGGTCGAGCAGTGAGGAAGGGAAGAGACCCATACCCCCGCGGAATTGTGAAAAAGTGGCATGGTGGGGACCCGAAGTAAAGGGGATGACGTGGCAGAGCTAACGTGCGGGACCCGAGGATCGATATGCTATGTTGAGAATCTGCCTTATGGGAAATATATTCAAGAATCGTCGGTTTTATATGGTAAAAAGGTAAGGTAAAGTCCTTTAGGTTAACTGGTACTGAGGCCCGTACCAGTATTAAACCCGGCACGAGGCGCCCACCTGCACTCTGACACACCCAATCCTTATGTGTCGCGTGCCCCACTATCAGTGTCCTTAGGACACTTGCCTTCATTCGTTTTACCCATCCGTCTTTTTACCTTAAAATACCCAGTCCAGAGATAAAAATTCCCCCGTATTTCACTCCAGTAAAAAGTCGCAGGTTTCCGTCTACGGCATATACCAAGTAGGAAAGAGCGCCTGGTCTACCCAATCATTGTCAGAGTTCCCTGCGTCGCTTTCCTGAGCAGATTTACCTTCCGTTCAGGTACTCCGTCATTCATACTCTCTTTGTTTTCCTTTCGCTTTTTCAAATTCTTGAATGTCGGCCATGGGAAGGGGAACGCCCAAGAAAAATGAACCAGAGACCCCTCAGGTCCGTGAATCCAGGTACCCACCGGGGTTCGACCCTCTCATCGACCTGCAAGCTAGTATATGTGACCCTAAATACCCATTTGACATCCGCAGCATTAAGCCCGTGCTTTTCAGTCGTCATGTTAAGAACACAGACTGTTACCAGGTAGTAGCGTCTGGCCTATACCACCAAATTTCCCCTCAATTTCACGCTGTGGTGGATTTCATCTCCTGGCTCAGAGATGTTTTCGACGAGCATCGAGACACCTTCACCTCTCCTCAGGGGAACAAAGTTTTTTCCCTTTCCCCCGATATTATCAAGCAAGCCCTCCGCTTTCCTACCAGCGCCACGTATATCAGTTTCAGGGAAGCAGCTTTAGCTGCCCAGTTCATCAAACAGCCACGGGAGACCTGGCAAGCCTTCATCTCCTCTATAACTGGCAACCAGGTTACTTCTCTTCCTGCCATAGAGCCTTTTCCATTAAGTTTGTTCGAAGAGGAAGTTCGACCCATTCTCTCTCTCATTGTTGGCCTTTTAGGGGTAGGAAGTCCGGAAGAGATTTCCACGGTGTGCGTCCATCTCTTATGGCTCATGTCTCAAAAGGGGGTAGTATTAGATATTCCTGGTTTCCTCGCCACTGCCATTCGAACCCAGTTCCAGGAGCTTCCAGAAACCCGTCAGTTCCATTTCTGTTCAATGGTTTTCTATCTCTTCTTGTACCAGCACGCCGATAAATTTGAGGGTTTGGGGTTAGACAAAGTATATCGTGAGAATTCCCAACCCCGACCAGTTTTCAACTGGAATTTCTCTGTACGTCAATTACCTAAGGGAGAGGGTTATTCCAGTTTTGTGAATAGTTTCATGTCTATTGCCTATACCATTATTCATGACTCGCCTTCCCCTAGGGTCTTTCCAGAAATGAAAAGTTGGCTGCAAGCCGGAAAATCCCAGAGCACTGGAGATTGGTTTCTATTCAATGACTACACTGAAATTCGGGTCTATGGAGCCGAAGTTTCCCCTTACCGGCTGCCAGTTTTTCTTGTTCGTCGATTTTATGTGCTCGAATACATCCGACAGGCCCTCAAGGCCCATCAGCTCCATTTTGTTCCTGCCAAGAAGGGTTACATCCTAAGGCTTCCCATTGAAATTGGCCCTTTGTGGTGAACTCGAGACATGCCCTCCCAATCGTTGAGAAAATGTTGCAAGGTCTGGACCTAAGGCTGGGAAAAAGTTGGGTTTATGACCCTCGAGAAATTATCTCGAAAAAAAGAAAAAGGAGCAAGTCTACGCCTTATATGCATGAGCTAAGGCCATTCATGGAATGGAGGGCTAATCTCGAAATTTGGCCTTTGGTTTCGCAAATGGAAAAATATTCATCTGCTACAGGGGACTAGCAGAACATCAATAAAGACGTAGGCGGAGAAGAAGTAGGCACATCAAGAGCAGTTCCCCCTCACAAAAAGCAAAAAACAGCCTCCAGTGAGGCAGAAGTCATAGGAGAGGAACAATTGCTGGAACCCTTCACACTATATGGTCAATTGGATAAAGGCAAGGCCGGGATAAAGGTGCTAAGGGACAATACCACTTCTTCCAACTTCATAGAGGTCACACAGGCCATCATAGAGCATACCTCACCAAGGGAAATTGAAAGGGATCAGGAAAATAGAGCAATCTGAGACAAATATAAAGCTGATCTGGTAGGGTACGTTGAGAAATATCATACCAGGCTCTCTACCTCCATGAACGCGGACACTGAAAACCTGGTACTATCTATGGCAGAAGCTATCTTGGACACTAATTCAGGAGTCACTAGCTATCGGGTGCTCGAGTATGCGATCGACATGAAGAAAGTGCCAGCCAATGACATGTGCGACCTATTCCAGACTGTATGTGATATGATGAAAGATGAACTGATGCGGGTCACGCTCGCACTGAAGAATTTGGAGCAGAAACATGAACAGTTGAGGGCTACCCTGAAAAGTGAACAGATTAGCTGCCGCACCCGAGCAAATCAGGTGCATTTCCTCCAAGACCAAATCAAGGGAAAGGATACGGGGGAAACAAACCCACAGGTGGCTTTGATTGAACAGCTGCAGAAGGAAGTTGCGTCAGCAAAGAGTCAGGCCCGCATACCGGCCGCCCAGCATGTCCAGACAGCTGAACTGGTGCAAGTAGAGCAACAGAAAGCACA
This sequence comes from Pinus albicaulis, assembly GCA_034641835.2. Lineage (NCBI taxonomy): Eukaryota > Viridiplantae > Streptophyta > Pinopsida > Pinales > Pinaceae > Pinus > Pinus albicaulis. The sequence continues at coordinate 410,779,531 of CM076580.1, forward strand.
ATTGTCCAATAAGCTATCAAAGGAAAGAGAGGAGAAAGAAAAAATGGCTGAGACTATCACCATACTACAGACTAAGGCGACAGAGCTGCAAGCTAGATGGGACTAACACAGCTGCTAGCCGACCGTGGCTTCAAGTGGAGCCAGCTCGCTGTCTGAGCAATTGGCCGTAGCAAGAGCTGAGAATGAGGTATTGGAAAAGCGGGCGTCCACAGCAAGGCAAAAGATCACAAATTTAGAAAACTCTCTGGCTGAGAACACCAGAATAATAGAAGAGTTGCAGAGAGAAATAGAGCAGGAAAAGAAGACGACGGCCGATCAGCAAAAAACTATCGCCGACATGAAAAGCCGTGCAAAGGGAAACCTCACCCTCCTTGAAGCTAGGAGTATAATTTGGTCTGATATAATCTCAGTTGTGACCGAGGAATGGGGCTTCTTAAGGACAATGGGAGAGAATAAGTCTGCTATACCCTATCTCAGTAGGAAACTGCAAGAGGCAGACCTCGATCTGTCCAACAGGGCCCAACATGCCAAAGAGTATATTTCATTCCTTAATGAGCTGGGATCAGATGACATGGAGAAGCACGGTATTCCAAGCCGATTCACGGAGGCTATTGAATGTCGCAAAATCATCAACAAAGATATGGTCCGAGTCACAACTTCAAGAGCTCTCCAACAGGTGGTCGCCAACGTGGAACGATTTGACGCAGTATGGGGTGAGATCATGACAGCTGGACTTCCTTCCTGTTGGGACCCGACCACTCCTTCTGTGCTCTTGCCTTTGACACAATATAAAATGCGCTTGCAAGAAGAAAGAGATCGAACCGACCTCCAGACGGGTAAAGCTGCTCAACTCAAGACCGACATGATTGTTTCATTCCTTCGAAAAGAGTTCACCCTCCTCCATTTGATAAAACACAAGATTCCTACTGGGGCGGGTTTCCACGCCCTCACAGAGGCCTTTGTCGAGGTGGAGGGGTTCTCAGCAATGCCCGAACCAGCTGCATACAGTCAGCAGAGGTGCACTCAGTTTACGAGCCAGTATGCCAGTTCATCTGCGAACGTGCCACCACCAGAATCAGCAACTGCCTCAACTCTTCCGCACCTATGATACTTTGTCAACTCATGATTTGGCCTCAACGGCCTATTTAATTTTTACTGAATTAGTTTCTTTTAAGTTTTGAGTGGGTTGTTTACCCCACTCCAGCATTTTACTTTTCATCGAACTGCTGTTTAATTTTCTATTTTTGAAAACAACCAAGAGCTTGACTATCCATGATGGGAGGCCTGATTCCTCATCATGAATTTTGCTGTCTTGAGAATGACATTTAACAAATTTTGGTTATGCGAAGAAGATATTTTTCCCAAAAATATCTTCTCGCTGAGATAGGAAGAAGCCTATATAAGTAAGATCCAATGAGAAAAAAGGGTTCCAGATTTCCTGAAGAAACTCGCAGTGTAAAAGTTTTTGTATGCTTGTTGTGGAATTGTAAATGCAAATACACGGAGCCCGTGGGGTTTCACCGAAGAGAAGTTCTAGTTATATATGAGGATTCTAGTATTAATGATGTATAGTTCGTGACTCTTTCTTTGTGATATTGTATCATTGTTCTCTCCACTGTTTTCAATTTCCTTTTATCGTGTCTTGGAATGCGAGTAACTTGCCAGCTCGGGTATGAATTTATCGCTGTTTGATACTCATGCTTTACTGGTCTATGTTGCTTTAAATATGGCTCATACATGATATGTCGTTCCACTTAACACATCATTCGTATTTCCTCTGTATTAAACATCGTGAAATGTTACTCTTACTGAACTGATTGATATGTATAGATTCTTAGTTCCTAAGCCCATATTATGTTGAAATATGTTTTCCGAGCACCATTTCATTGGTAGTTAGTACTCGCCTTTCACTTTCTGCGCATCAAATATCTTTCTGTTTAAAATACCTATATGTCTTTGAGAAACTGGCCCTCTCTGATGAAAGATGTCTCAAAGTTGTCTGAAGTATATATGCATTGAAAATTCCCTTCTTGTCTTTACAGTGTCTTTATAACTTGCTAAATCCGAAGGTAGTTTGGTCCCATCTATATGATGATGCTTTGCACCAGTTGAAAAGGTAGAGAGTCCTAAGCTGATAATAAGCCTGAAATATACTTTATACTCCCTACTATTTAAGATGTCCTAGGCACTGGTCTTTGGAAACTCAAGGCTGTCTCTAGGAGCCACAACACACCCTTTGGATTAAACAGTGGACTGCTTATGCCTATCAGTTACTGTTGATATGAGATCAATGGTGACTGCGCCTGTTGATCTGCACGGGTGTTAACACATCGCATCACAACATAAAAAAGATAACTTTTGGGTGCTAAAAGGTAAGGCTTAAAACATGGGAAGTGAGAAGTGCAGGCATCATAATGGTAAATGGTAAAATGTGTGAAGTGTGGCATGTTGGCAATTAAACAGCAGGGAGTGCGAAAAGCATAAAATAGAGGAAATGAGCAGAATACAAAGATTTCACGGTTTTGCTAATGTGGTGGAGGTAAGTGGTGGGTCCCGCTGATGTCTCATCTGCGGGAATATAACTTATGGGAGGGGCTTAAGGATAAAGAAAAAACGTTGTGGGCTACGTCTGCGTGCAAATGGTAAGTGAACACGGCAGGCAAGAAACAAACGCAGAGTGTGGGTTGTGGGTACTTTTTTTGGATTTTGTGTGAACGCCTTCATATTTTGAAGACTAAAGCTTCGTTCTTCCCTGTACAAAAAATTCAATAAATTGTGGGCTGCTACCAGACTTTATTCATGGCAGTGGTGGGAATATTTCCAACACTCCCCATTAATCCCAATTGTCACCATTAGTCATTCCCAGAAAATGTATGAGATTAACAAAACTCTTCTGTCCCAATGGCTTTGTGAGGATATCAGCAAATTTCTCCTCTGACCTACAATGCTGCAAAACAATTTCACCATTTTTAACCAATTCCCTTATAAACTGATATTCGACATCAATATGCTTTGTTCTCTTGTGGAAAACATAATTCTTTGACAATGCAATTGTTGAGCTGTTATTACAATAAATTGTGGTTCCTTTGTCTTGCTCATGACATAAATCTATCAACATCCTTCTCATCCAAACTACTTGACAGACTGTTGTTATTGTTGCTACATATTCAACTTCTGTTGTTGATAATGAAACTATTGGCTACTTCTTGGAAGCCCATAAAATGGCTCCCGATCCGAAATGAAATACATACCCTCATGTGCTCTTGATATCATCTACACTTCCATCCCAATCACTTTCAATGTAACCAATCAACTTAAAATTATCAGATGTGGAGTATAGAACACCATACTCCTTTGTTCCATTCACATACCTCAATATTCTCGTTCCTGCTTCCCAATGTGTCTTCTTGGGTGTCTCCATGAATTTGGATATCAAACATACTGCATACATTATATCAGGCCTAGTTGCATTCAAATACATTAGACTGGAAACTATGCTCTTGTATAATGTTGGATCGACATTCTTGCTGCAATCTTCCTTGCTCAATTTTAACCCCATGACAGTTGGAGTTGATGATTCTTTAATGTTCTGCATTTTAAACCTATTTAAAACTTCTTCAACATATTTTTCTTAGGAGATAAAAATCCCCTTTTCTATTTTCTTTACTTCTATACCCAAAAAATATCTCATCAAACCCAAGTCATTCATTTCTAATTCACTTTTCATGACTGCTTTAAAATCAACAATGAGAGAAACATCATTTCCTGTGAAAATAAAATCATCTACATATAAAAAAAACTAGTATTTTACCATCATTTTCTTTGATGTAAAGTGTGGGTTCACCATCACAGTTATCAAACCCATTGTCTATCAAGTAAGCACCAATCCTGTTGTACCATGCTCTTGGTGCTTGCTTCATCCCATAAAGAGCTTTCTTCAACTTACACACTTTTTGTTCTTGGCCTTTTATCTCATAGCCAGGAGGTTTTTCAACATGCAACTCCTCTTTCAACACTTCATTCAATAATGCTGACTTCACATCCATTTGACAAACTTTCCATTTTTGTTTTTCTGCTATTGACAACACTGTCCATAGTGTCTCCATCCTTGCAATAGGTGCAAAAGTTTCCTCATATTATCTTCCTTGTTGTTGCTTGTAGCCTTTGACAACAAGTCTTGCTTTGTGCCTTTCTATATTGCCTTGAATCTTGCTCTTCGTCTGATAGAACCATTTCACTCATATAAATTATTTTCCTTGTGGCAGGTCCACTAACTCCCATGTGTCATTCTTTTCTATTGCTCTTATCTCTTCATTCATTGATTCAATCCACTTCTCTTATTTTACTATGTTGTATCTCAGGAAACAATCCCTTGGTTGTGGTAAGGAATCAGTGCTCAAGACATTTTGTAAATGTATGTCACAATTATAATATCAAATGGCCTCCGCTTAACACCTTTCGAATCTAATTATTTAATACAGTCAATAATGTGATATAATGAAAGCCTTCACAATTCCATAAACTCTTGATATCCGAATGAAATGAAAATAATAGAAGAACTGTAAATGAAACTTGAAGTGATATGCTGAGAAACAGAATCTATCACTTTTAAGTTTCAGAGGGAATTCATGGAGAGAGAGGAAACTCAAAATAATATGCTGCAAACATAGAATCTATTACTTTAAAGTTTCATCGAGATTTTGTGAAGAAAGAAGAGATGATGTGAAGGAGCGCAAATTAAGGTTGTTTAACTCTTACTCATAGATGTAATTAAGAGACCGACTGCTTCATTATTTCACTTCATTCAAATAGGAATAAACACAGAATGAAACTGGAAATACATATCAACATTAACAAATGTAGAAAACTTGATCTTCTTTCATTTATTTCTCAGAAAATTCAGTACCAAATTAGCAATCCTCTAGAGGTCCAAAACTTGGAACCCCTTTTCTTTATTTCTATCTACTTAAATACATCACAGTGGTTCGTAACTCTTGAACTTCTTGAAACTGTTCGACTACCTAACCTATTAATATTACTTCAGCAATCCTACTTGAGAAAACAAATTAAAACTGGAAATATTTTTCGTTTTGCTAAATCTAATGTTGATGATGCGTCCTCCGGAAGTGTTGATGTGTCCTTTCTAGTTATGATGTAGCAGCTGCACTGCTCTATAACAATGCCTCAGTGCCTAATTTGACCCTGTTGTCATGCTCCCAATAGGGCCAATATATGCTCTTTTTCCTGACTCTGCCTATGCCCATGTGCTTCAAACATTGTCAATCATATCACCTACTACCTAACTCTACCTCTTCTCCTTTGATCTATGTCGGGTCACTTACCCGAGTTTTTCTGTCGCGTTTTGCCTATTTCTTCATAAAATGGCACATAACCACATAAGACCGAACTTGAAATTGTTTAGAATTCATATTGGAACCACATTGTGTCTATGTCAACATCGCACTTTGCATTTCGTCGTCTTTAACTTTTTCTTAGTGTTTATATTTTAAAACTTGTGATGTGCACTATGCGATCGGGTCCCACCTGGCATCGCACATCGCACTTTCATGACCTTATCACTTACCTCCTGTGGTAATCCTTTAAAACTTGATTCACGATTTGTGATCGGGCCCCACCACATCGCACATCGCACTTTAGTGATTATAACACTTACCTTTCACCTTTAACTTTTAAAACTTGTGTTGTGCGGTATGCAAGCCAGGGCCATGTTGTGTGCCACGTCATCTTGCCAAGTCGCACTTCACATTTCGTTAACTTTAACCTTTTCCTTAACACTTATCTTTTAAAACCTGCGATGTGCACTATGCGATCGGGTCCCACCTGGCATCACACGTCGCACTTCGGCGACTTTATCACTTACCTCCCGCGCCTATCCTTTGAAACTTGCGATTTGCAGTTTGAAATTTAATCTTCGCCGTCTATCTCTCTACTCCAGTTCTGTGCTTTGATCCTGACCATCCATTTTTCCCTTTGCGCCTCCTCCAAAACTCTTAAGTGTTTAAGGGAAATGTGCCCTTTCTCTGCCTTTGGGAAATTAGTTTGTTTGCTCCACAATGTAACTCTCCTGAGCTTATCCAGTGTTTTGGTGTGCAGGCCCCTCCTGAGCTAGCCAATGAGCCCGATTCGACCCTATTCGGCATGCAATGTTCAGAGCATGCCCATCGGTCAGGCTCTTTAATTTTTCTTCATGTGAATGATCACAACTCGACCCACCTTCACATCTCATCGCGTAATGTTAATATACCAATATATAAATCAAAATTCTTCTATGACACACAAAATTATACATTTTCTATCATATATGACTTTTTGGTGTTTTGGAAATATTTCAAAGGTAAATGCAACTAAGCCATAACATCTGGCTCCACATGGGAATAGTGCTTTTTTCCACAGAAGCACTAAGAACCGTAGATTAGTGCCTTATCCATTGGGAATGGAGTCAGATATCTCTTGGTGACATATGAACAATGAGAAATCTAGTATTTACAATGGTGGAATTCTGACTTTTAATGCTGGAAATAATTCTTCAAATACTTCCTGTTCACAGATAGTTGTATTGTCTCTCCATCTAGATATTCCAAAATGAATGTGTTATTTGACCTTGCCTCAAAGATCTTGTATGGACCATACCAGAGAGGGTCAAATTTACCATGCTTCCCCTTTTCTTCTCTTTTGGTGTCCCATCTTAGTACCAAATCTCCTGCTTGAAAGAGAAATTCTTTTACTTTTCTGTCAAATATAGACTTCATGTTTTCCTGATAAGCAATTAAGTTATCCCTGACTTTGTTTCTGTTTTCACTTGATTCAATTATTTTGTTCAATCTTCTTACCACATCATTCGATTCTTCCTAAGCTTCTTGAAGGAAAGAAATCACTAGTTTGGCCAGCTGAGTAGGAAATAGTGCTTGAGTTCCATAAAACAGTTCATAGGGAGACTTCCAAGTAAATCTCTTGGTAGCGACTCAAACTACCCAAATGGAAAACTTCAACTTCATATCCCAATCCTTTTGATTCTCAATGATTGTTTTCTTCAAGATTCTGACCAATGCCTTATTTGAAGACTCTGCCAATCCATTCTCTTGGGGATGATACACTATGGAATGTGATCAAATCACATTATATGTTTGACAAAAATTAATGAAACGAGCAATGTTGAATACCTGAGCATTATCAGTCACAATTTTAAAAGGACATCTGAATCTGCTGAAAATGTTTTCCTCCAGAAACTTCATCACCTCTTGGTCATTCTCCTTCTTAGTGGGTATTTCTTCAACCCATTTTGTAAAATAATCAGTGGCAGTCAGAATCCACTTGGAATGTCTGCTTGATGGCAGATTGTTCTCTCCAATAAAATCCAATCCCCATTTCCTGAAAGTTTCTTCAATAAACAATGGGATTGGAGGTAATGGAGCAAGTTTTTTCTTTTCAAAAAATAGCTGACACTTCTTACAACTTCTGACCAGTCTATAAACATCTGCAAACATGGTTTTCCAATAGAATCCTGACTTAATAATTTTATGTGCAGTGACCTTCCAGCTATAATGTCCTCCACACAGACTTTCATGATATTGTTTGGTGACTTCAATAGATTCTCCTTCGGTCAAACATAACAACAAAATACAAATAGGATATTTCCATTATAGCTTTGCTTCTACAATAATATATGGCTGAGACTTGAGCTTGAGAGCTATGTATTTTGTTCTATTCAGTGAAGTTGGACAGGAAAAGAAACATAGTTAATGCACAATATCTTTATACCGATCAGAGCACAAAAATTTGTATTGGATACCTGTTTTGAACTTGCTTTGACCCTCTTCATTTACATCTCCATCCACTGGTGCCAACCGATAAATTCCCAAGGCTTGAAAATTTTTCTTTGTCAACAACTTCGCTAACCCTTGTCCCTTGACCAGCTTGGTGGGTTTGATGTCCAAATCATACTCTTGGATTTTTGTTATCCACTTCCCTCCTTTTCCTTCAACATCACTTTGGACCACCACATCCTTCAAAGAAAAATTAGGAACATAAGAAATTATTTGGGACTACAACACATAATTCCTGAAGGCTTTTAGTGCTTTGACCAAAGCATATACTTTTTTATACATAATATTTTATTTGAGCTCAACATCTCTCAGAACTGTGCTGAAAAATGCAATTGGCTGCTCCTTATTGTCTTCATTTTTCTGCAACAACACAACAACAATAGTAGTGGGGGATGCAAATGAGAATACTTGAAAGGATTTTTGATAGTTTGGTCTAATCAAAACTGGGGCTTCCTACAATGCTTCCTTTATTCTAGAAAATGCATCTCTTGCTTCCTTATCCCATTTCAGTTTTACATTTTTCTTCAACATATCTGTTATGTTTCTTAAGATCTCAGCATAATTGGGTGCAAACCTCCTCGGAAATTTTATTTTTCCCAAGAATCTCTGGATATCCTTCTTGCTTATGGGTAAAGGAATAGTCTGAATGGCTTCCACCCTTGCTAGGTCAATCCTTACTCCTTGTTTAAAAACTATGTGACCCAATAATTTACTTTCTTCTAAGGAAAATAAAGATTTCTTGGGATTTAATGATAGACCAAACTTTCTACACTTTTGAATTTTTTTTTGCAAATGCTCCAAGTGTTCATCATCTGACCCTGAGAAAACAGTTACATCATCCAGATATATAACTACAAACCTGTCACCAACGAAGGTGATGTCCATGTCCCTTTGAAATGTTGCACCTACATTCATAAGGCCAAATAGCATCCTTGCATACATGAAGGTGCCCCAGGACGTAGTGAAAGAAATCTTCTTCTGATCTTCTTTTTCTATTGCTACCTGATTATACCCAGAAAATCCTTCAACCATAGTCAACTTGTGAGCTCCTGTCACCTTCTGTAAGACATAATCCATTTTCGGAAAAGGATAATTATCTTTTAGAGATGCTCGGTTCAATTTCCTGAAGTCTACACACAGTCTTATATCTCCATTCTTCTTTTTTACAGGGACCAGATTAGAAACCCAGTCTAAATGTCTGAGAGGGACTATAATTTTCGCCTGCAACAATTTCTTCACTTGTTTTTCTATTGGAGCTAAAAAAAATGGATTTATTTGTCTGAGCTTCGATATGTGTGCTTTGAGTCCTTCGTTCAATGGAATATTATTCTGAATAATTCTTTTTTCATATGTTCTCAAGTCTTCATACGACCAGGAAAACACATCCATATATTTCTTGAAAATATCAATGTATCTTTCTTTGTAGTTTTTTGGAACACCTTTGAAAAATTTTACTATTTTGGGTTCCTACTGAGTTCCCAAATTACAATCTTCCATCTCTTCTTCCTAATGTGTTTTATTTGAATCAACAACATCATTAGCATCGAATAATATTTCAAGGGGAACCAACCCTTTGGGGAGCACATTATCTATCAATTGGATAATCTTATGTTCACCTATTGACTTCTTAATATTTCTTATTTCTGCTATCTTCTCTCTTTTTTCTTCCTCTTGTTCTATCTTAGCGTCTTCAAAGTTTCCAATCATTGTTAGGAACTGAATTATCTTTTCATCATCGTCAAACACCTGCCAATGTTTCACATTATCAGTGATAGAAGGTCTATGCCTAATTTCAATCTCATACCTTAACCTTGGATTTATTGGATGTTGGAAGGTGTTGGTTGCAACTGCTAAAGAATCGTCCAATATATTCTCCTCCCTCGGGATATACTAAATATTGAATGCTTCAAAATAGTTTTCTACCAGATCCCACACTTCATTGCTATATGATCTCAATGTTGGATGCTTAGTTTGACAATTATTTTTAATCTACCTTATTATCAATTCAGAGTCACCAAAAATTGAAATAAATTGAACTCCCATATGTTTAGAAACTTGAAGGCTTGAGATTAAGGCCTCATACTCAGCCACATTGTTTGTTGAATCAAATTCTAGTTTAAAAGAGAAAGGCATGAGGTTACCTTATGGTGATATCAACAAGAATCCAACACCTGCACCCTCCTTGGAGTAGGAACCATCAAAGTAGCACTTCCAAATATTCCTTGAGTGTAGCTCATTATTTACAATTGTTCAAGAGAGTTTTTTCCTTGAGTCTTTAGCAAATTTTGCATCTTTATGCATCATGAAACAAGAAAGGTCTTCTGTTTCTTGACTATAAATGGGGGAATTTCTTGCATCTTTCTTGGAGGTAGTATTCACAAACCTTGTTTCCCTGTAAAACCTCCTTTCTTCCCCATTAAAAACTGGAATGATAGCATAAGTGAAATATAATTTTAGTACACCTCCCAACTTTTCTCCCCAAGATTTTGACACGAGCATTCCAAACCTGGCTGGGATGTCAGCAACCACTACATACATGACTATACTCTTTGCTGGGATTTGTGCCAACGAAACTACTACATCTTTAATTAACCCAACACATCTCACCATTTTGGAATGAAATGAATAAGATCCATATAAGGTTTGGTAATCTGCAAGTTAAGTTCCTTCATAACAAACAATGGTATGAGATTATGGGACACTCCTGAGTCCAGCATGCAACTATGTATAGTATAATCATGAATCAATAGAGAAATATAGAAGGGTGGAACAGAGGGATCTATTTCTTCTACATGATGACCAAAGGTGACCAGTGGCTTTTCTTCTTGTATTTTCATTGTGTCACTTATGTCTTCCACCTGAGTGAGATTAATAAATTCTGAAATTTCTTTCATGTAAGCTAGTATTTTGGCTAATTCTATAAGAGGCACCAGAATTTTGACCTTCTCCAACTCTTTTGTCAAATTGAAAACACGATATTGCTGAACGTTATTTTCAGTTTCTTCTTCACTCTTTCTAGAATTTGCTTCTTGTTTAGGTACAGGAACAAATCTCTCCAAGATATTAGTGTCAATTGATTTGTTCTGGGAAGATTCACTCTGCTGCACATTTGTTCTATTAAGTGAATTTACAGGTTGTTTCTTATTATTGACCTATTTCGTAGGGTCCTTTTGTAGTGGAGTCACCATTGGAGGGGGGATGGAACCTTGTTGTTCACCTTCATTATTGTGCACTCTAGATCTCTTTCTAGACCTAAAATTATATTTTTAATGTAACTCAGCTTACATGAAATCTGTGAATTTCCTACTGTATTCATCCATTTCATCTTGATCAAAAGAAGCTTTAGCCTCATCATATTATCCCTCACAATATTCCTCTTCATCCTCTTATATTGCATACATAGCAGATAACTGATCCTCGGCCTCCCTTTGGTAATCTTCTGCTGGCTCTCTGGGTGCAACTTCTATATACAATGGAGCTTGAACCTGGTCTTGATCTCTTCTTTCCCTCTGCAATATTTGCAAGGGATGCCTTCTGAATTGAGGGTTAAACCCCCCTCATTTTTGTTGTACTTTTCTTTGGGAGTTTTTATTTTCTAATTCCATCTTAGCTAGCTTATTTGTTAGATTTTTTATCACCTTTGTCATATCTTAAATTCTTAGATCTTGTGATGATTCTTCTTTTCCTTCCCCTTCTCTTGGACTGGTTGTTTCCCTTTCGCCTTTCCAACTGCAGTAATATTAGCTTCAATCTCTAAATCATCTGTCTGTATCTGCTCAAGAGTAGGGGCTTTTCTCTCTCTCAATGTAAAGCTAAAATCAACTTGAAAATCCCCAACAAAAACTATCGTTGCTCCTACAGGGGGGGCTTCATCTCTATAGGTAAACTATTTTACAATTTGTTGAATATTTTTATAAACTTAGAAATGTTTTTATTAGGCTTTATTTTAATTGCATTAAACTATATCAATGCGTAACCATGATCTCTCTTCTCTCCCCATCTTTGAGTGACATTAGGGGAATTTTGAGGTCTAAAATGGGCCTCCTCAGAAAATGTACAACCAAAATAAACTTTAAAAGGACCAATATGATTCAATATGATGATGTCAACCATGGGGGATGATTCACCATTTTTTAAGTAAAGGGTAAAATGATTAAAAAATAATAAAATAATAAAACTACTCTTTCAACTCGTATTTTCAACTTATATCCCAAATTTTTTACTTAAATTTCAAGCGGGATTACTCGTTGGATGAAAAATTTAATTCCTCATCGAAGGAGTACCCATGTTGTATACTTTCGATGGACCCTACTACATGAAAAATGATAAATACATTAAAAAACGTGATTGCAATCATGTTTTTCATATATTTCTCATTTTTCGTGTAGCAGGGTACATCGAAAGTATGCAAAAAGGGTACTCATTGGATGAGGAATTAAATTTTTCATCCAACGAGTACTCCTGCTCAAAATTTGAGTAAAAAATTTGGGAGATAAGTTTAAAATACGAGTTGAAAAAGTAGTTTTTTCTTTTTTCCCTCTAAAATTTGATGATGTCATCAAATCTTATTTTATTATTTCCACCATTATTTTATAATTTCCTTAGGAGGCCCATTTTAGACCTCAAAATTCCCCTAATGATTGAGTTTCTAACTCTTCCCAGTCATTTATGAAATAATTTGGTAAACCTTTGAACCATTTCCTAGCCTCTCCACTTAGAGACTGCACAAATAATCTCATCACAACATCAAGATGTTCTATATTTAAATTCTCAGCAAAAGTGAAAAAAAGGGTAAATGTTGTTCTGCAGTTACTTCATCTTCTCTAGTGAAACGAGGAAGTAATTTGAGGCATTCTTGAGGCATGGAATTCATTGGTTGCGGAATATTTAGTGGTGCATATCTATCCATTAAGAAAGTTGGTGATGCCATATTAACAACTTGGTTAACTGCTCCTTCGGTGGTTGCGGTTGATGAACCTACTATGAAAGTGAATGAAGGTGGAGGAAAAATGGATATGGGGGTGGGATTATGGACAATAGTAGAGGGATGAACAACTATATTTGGTTGGGCTTGAGTGGAGGTAAAAGAAACAGACTCGAAAGAATGTTCTTCTAACTGAGGTTATTGAAAATAAATGTGTGGAAGGAGTATTTTGTTTCCAGAAAGGGAGTTCCTTGGAAATATATTTAAAAAAATGGTTATGAGACTCGCTTCCAGGAGCAGGAAATGCAAGATCAGGTATTGAAGGAGTTTCGGGTTTCAAAGCCTTTTTAGAAACCAATCTTTTTGGATTTGGAAAAGTAGGGACTATCTGTTGTGAAATATCTGAACTCGTGTGAGGCCGTTTGAAAGCCAAAATTTTGAAAATAACAAACACAGCCGAATATTTCCTCCTCACTTAAAAACCAAAGGAAATAATTTGAAAAATCTAGGGAAAATAAATTTCATTTCTTTGTCCCCGGCAACGGTGCCAGAAAATGTTGTATCTCAAGAAACAATCCCTTGGCTGAGGTAAGGAATCAGTGCTCAAGATATTTTGTAGATGTATGTCACAATTATAATATCAAATGGCCTCTACTTAACATATTTGGAATCTAATTATTTAATACACTTAATAATCTGATATAATGGAAGCCTTCACAATGCCATAAACTACTTATATCCAAATGAAATGAAAAGATGAACTGTAAAGGAAACTTGAAGTGATATGATGAGAAACAAAATCTATCACTTTTAAGTTTCAGAGGGAATTCATGGAGAGAGAGGAAACTCAAAATAATATGTTGCAAACAAAGAATCTATTACTTTAAACTTTCATCAGGATTTTGTAAACAAACAAGAGATGAGGTGAAGGAGCGCAAATTAAGTTTGTTTAACTCTTACTCAAAGATGTAATTAAGAGACCGACAACATCAACAACTGCACGAAACTTGATCTTCTTTCATTTATTTCTTAAAAAATTCTGTACCAAATTAACAATCCTCCAGAGGTCCAAAACTCAGAACCCCTTTTCTTTATTTCTATCTACTTAAATACATCACAATGGTCGTAACTCTTGAGATCTTTGAAACTATCTGGCTACCTAAAATGTTAAGATTACTTCTATAATCATACTTCAGAAAAAAAATTAAAAATGGAAATATTGTTCGTTTTTCTGAATTTGATGTTGCTAATGCGTCCTCCCGAAGTGTCTGTTAGAGTTGGTCTTTACATCCCTCCGTCAGATATCATTTCTCTTATTGCATTTCATTTTTAGGTGTCTCATTCTGCTCATTCATTCGCATTCCGTTAGGGGCATGCCATTATCTGACGAAAGGGCTTCGTTTTCTCCTTTCCCTCATGTTTGTACCTGCTGGGTTGGTCAAAATTTATCAAAATTCATCAAAGTTGATTTCATTTCATTTACAATCATAGATGGTATTTTGGTCAAAAAAGAGTCTATCAGTTTCTAGGTCTAGGGTTTGGTCTTCAGAAATGTTAAATAATGCCCGCAGGCCATGAGGATGTCTTCAATAAGTTTTCATTTCAAGATTTTCATCGTCAATAATGCTCGAGCATGTTTCTTCTTCAAAACTCTGTTTTGAGGAAGAAATTATCAAATTTGTTTTTGTAATAAATATGTATGTTAAAAAATTTCCGCCACGAAGTACTTCAAATGTAGACTCTGTTCATCCTTTGCTGAAGTCCAACGCCACCATCCCTGCAAAAATCAACCAAGAAAAACATCATTTCAAGCCAAAAATCAAAAGGAAACTTGAAAAACAGAGTTATATGGAAAGTGAAGAAATGTCAAATTTGAAACATTACAAAGTGGGTCTTTACAAAGAGAAAATCAAAGCCATGTCTTTATGAAGATATTTCTATGTGTATTAAAGTCATTTGCATTTCAAAAGATCATGTGAAAGCCGACTCAATCCGTAGAAGGGCGAAGTTGTCATTTTGAAAAATCAAGACTGTTTTCAAGGCTGCGCAGCGCATTGGGCGTTTTCACACAGTGTATTTTTATTCTAGCACGGCGCATCCATAGGACGTGGCGCACTGGGCTTGTGCGCGACGCACAGAGCCTCCAAGGCAAAAATTCATCTCCGCTCCATAAAAAAATCAAATCGATTCAACTCATTTTTCTCCAAGTAAGTTTTACAAAGCCTGTTCAGTGATTTTAGTCATGTTTGGTGTGGTTTAGAAGTGAAGACATTAGAGTTTGGTTGGTGAAAGAATAAACCCTATATCCATATTAAATCTGCTCCCTAGGGTTTGAAAAGAGGTGTTGAAATTTGATTATTGGTGCTTAACACTCCCACCCCATTTTCATTTATGTTCCCATCATTGTTATCATACTGTTATCATGTTGTTATCATAATCCCCTCTCCTATTCCCACTGTCCCATATCTCTTATACCCTTTGTTCCCCTGTTTTCATTCTCAAACCCTATCACTGGCTATCACTTCCCTTCCTTCATATCATTGATAAAGTCCTAATTTCCAAAACATTCAAGGACTATTTTGACATCCTTGACTTCACCTAGCTTGAGTATATCTTTTCATTTCACTCCTATCCCTAAAAACTACCCCCATCACTATCACCCATTCTCATATCACTTATAAAGTCTCTAAATCTCGAATTCCCTCAAGCTGTCCAATGACTGTCCTTCCACTCCAAATTCACTTGACAGTCCATTATATATTCACTGTAGTATTTCCTCACAGTCCTCTATTTCATATGTGTCACACTTGGTATTGAAAGACAAACTCTTGTTTTCACCACATACATATCAGCTTGTCAAACACCTTGTTTTCAGCACCATGTCAGAGACAAATTCATCATATGAGCAGGGATATGAGCAAGACAGTGACTCAACCACTGAGCTAAATGTACCGAGGAGGTCTCATAAAAGTGGCAAGCACGTCAGAGAAGATCCCACTTCCTTGACTCAGTTGCAGGCCTGCCCACTTGCAATGAAATGCTTTCAGCAACATTCATGTTTTCAGTATTGTGAGATCATTGCTCAGATTCAGCATCATCAGGATTTGGTTCGCTTATTTGTCCTACATTTGCGTGATGGTCATGTAAACCTTGTTGGAGTGAACTTCACCTTAACACCAGAAACCATTTCTCAGGCAACCGGGATACCAAACATAGGTGAAGAGTGGAATAAGAGACAGCAGTTGGATAGAGCATATTATGAACCTTACATTAGGCCTGGTTATATGAGGCAGCTCAGTAGGGTGTTTCCTTTCAGATTCTTGAAGGAGTCCTATTCGCCATTAATGAAGCTCATCATTAGATACTTCATTTGTGAGGGTAGATTCTCACGCCTTTATGCATATCACATCAGAATTTTGATGCATTTCACGAGAGTGAGACTGATGAATATTCCATACTTCATGTGCCGAAACATAGAGCGGGTGACTACCCTTGTGCAGAAGAAGACTCCAGAGCAGCAACATAACAACATTTATCATTATGCGCTCATCAAGATGATTGTGGTACATCAACTCGGATTACAGGGCATTACATGGGAGGAATTCATTTCCCGTGACTTCTTTACAGCCCCTCAGCCTCCTCCAGAGATTGTTCACGATGCAGGTGAGCCTTCGCATCAGTTTGAGGTTCCTGAGACAGAGCCTATTAGTGTTCCAGTGTGTGTTACCTATCAGAGAGGTACCAGAGCCTTATTTGCAGCAGCACGACGAGTACTATCTCTGCCCAGGGTGGAAGGGGTCTCGTTACCTTCGACAGTAGCGCGAGTACTATATCCACATGGCGTGGAAGGGGTCTCGCCTTCTACATCAGCACAGGTACAGGACAGAGGCAAGAAGCCTATGCAGGATGAGGGCCCCTGAGGAGGCCATGATACTGATTTTATATTGATCGATGTTGATTCGAGCTCTCCCATCTCAAAGCGGAAAGAGATCATCCAGGAGCAGAAAGCTGAGATCGACACGCTGAACGAGAAATTTCCGAGAGCTCAGTGGTTTATGAATTACTTGGAGCAGCGGAATAAACAATTGGAGGATCAGCACACACTCATGGAGCTGCAAAGAATTCGCGAAGACTGTGAATTGGCCCGAAAGAGACCAGGTGACATGACACCATTTGAGCGAGAAAATTGCCTTACGAGAGTCAAAATTCATCTGGAGAAGCTCTTGGCGAAGGCCAATAGGGACAAATACATGCTCAGACATATGAAGAACCACTATTGGGCCTGCCCACACGTTTGCAGAGCTAGGATGAAGATCTTGAAGGCGAGGTTGAGGAGAGCACTGAAACGTCGGAAAAGGCCTGATCCACTCAGAATATTGGCGAAGCTTCCTTTGCTGAGCATGGGACATGATGGGAGAAATTCACTCCAAATTTCAGAAAATTTGGAGTAAATTTTGTCATTTTTGAAATTTTGGTTGCAAAACAGGTTTTTCTGCCCGACGCGTCGCGCCATTCGACGCGCGCTTACGTTTGAGAGATATTCTGGAGGAAAAATTTACATTTTTGGATTTTTTATGAAAATTTATGCATGCTCAGGAATTTCTGAGAGATTTATCAAGTTCTGGATGGTCATAAGGGTCAAAAACACTCCAAAAATGACCTTTCTGCCACCTTTTGCACCAGCAGGAACCAGTCTTGGGAGAGTGCAGTTTTGAAGGGGAAAATGAACTCCAAATTGAAAAATTCCACTTGGGTTGGATAGCAGAAAGATAGGGATTTCCAACGAGCTATCATGAGCTCAATTTGGAATTCAGGAAGTGCCCCCAAAACAGGCTCAAACTGACGCAGTGCATTGAGTTTTCTGGCGCGACGCATAGAGGATTTTGGTCCAATTTTTACTTTTCAGCTCAGAAATTCGGCCAGTTTGACTAGTTTCACTTCTTGATGTAAATATTGATCTATATTGATGTAATTTTGTGGCTATGATGTAAATTTGGCATGTTTTTACTTTTTCTAGAGGATTCATTCACTAAAAAGTGAAAATTAAGTGAATGGATCAGTTTCCTAGCATATAGAGGCAAGTTGTTTGGCTGCCTAGATTTCAGTTCCATGTTTAGAATTGGTTGAAACAGCTCCTAGAAGGATGAGCTCAACCCTTAGAGGCATGGGAAGGGGTTAGGATGGTCTATATATTTTATTTTCTGAGACATTTTTAGGGTTGGACTCTTGGGAATAGTTTGGCACTCCATTGTATATTCATTTCAAATTTTTGGCAAAGGAAAGACCAAGGTTTTGCAGCACTTGTTGGGATCCTTGTGGCTCTGAGTTTTGATGATGTTTTTCTCCATGTATCTATAAGTTCCATTGATGTTTATGTATGCCATTTCCCTTCTCTTTGCTTCTGAATTAAAAAAATGAGTAACTAAGGTAGAATTCATTAGTTTGCTGGTGCTCTGCCTTAAACTTTTGTTTAGTTTTATATGTTTTCATCAGTTTGAAGAGGATCCTTGCACCCTCTTACCCTCTTCAGCTCCTTAGCAGTATTTTCCATCCATTCATTGAATCTAAGACATCAAAGTCATTGCTTTCCATGCCCCAACTTGAACTCTGCAAGAATTTGGCCTCATCCCCAAGCCCAAAAATGCCTTTCCCTTTTTCCAACAAAACCCCTAAAAAATAATTTCAAACTCCTTGATTAATATACCTAGCCTAAAATTAGCACTCATTTCAGTCATCTCAAGGCCTATTGATACATTTTTCCTGAGATTGACCGGGAGAGAGCCCTCTCCTCTTCTGGTAGGGCTAGCTACCAGACTGAGCGTGGTTTGGTGTTACCCTGAATCTCGCCCTCCTTTAGCCTAAGGTGGATTTGGCCAATAGCATAGTGGCGACCATACTGGGGAAGAAAATGGTTTGCTTGTTGGTGTTAATTGTTTTATAAGCTACAGACGGAGCCTGAAGTTATGCCAGGAAGCCTTCAAAACGCTCTTTCTTTGCATTAGCGAAAGTAGATAAATGCTGCTTCAGTCAATCTCCGGTCTAGCTTGTGAATGTGACACTCGTCCTGTAGATTGTCTTTCCCCAGTACATGTACCAAGTTAGATCTGATCGTTGATGGTGGACAACTATGAGACACTGCAAGGCTGAAATCATTCACCTGGCGACTCCAGTGTCAAAGAATACTAAGGTTCATAATTTTTATGGCGACTCTACTCTTCAAGAATCAGTAGCCTGCGGAATTTCTTGGTGAATTCATTGTTATCAAAATGGTTTCGCTGGATCGAAGGTATGCTCCCATGAGCCGATATCACATTCCAGGTTTTCCAAATAAAATTCCTAAGGTAGATTGGAAAAGGAATTTGCCTATGTTTAAAGATGATGATAGGAAGGATGCTGCTTTACAGCTGGTTAGATTTCACATACATATCCGCAAGTTGAAGGTTTATTTTTCTGAAGATTGCTTGATGAAGATATTCATGGCCACTCTGGAAGGTGAAGCTCGATATTGGTATGAAAACTTGCCGCCTACTTGTATTTATTGTTTAAATGATTTTCATACCATGTTCTTTGAAAGGTATAAGGAATCTTATCCATCCTTGACTTTAGTTCAGAATTGTTGTAGCCATGTTCATATTTTTATTGAAAATCTTGAAAATTTTTATGAAGATGATGACTTCATGGATGATGAGATCATGGAGGCTCTGTATGAAAATCCATTTTAGTAGCATATAGAGAATTTAGAAGATACTCAACAATATGCTTAGGAAACTTTGCAGCAGGATCAAGATCTTAGTACAATGGAAAATGATGAAAGAGAAGATTTTGTTTCAGATCTGTCCATAGAAGAAGACAATATGTAGAAAAGTCAAGTTTCAATTTTAGAATGTGATAAAATCAAGACAAATATTTCAGATCTAGATTCAGATCGTGATGATCAAGAATACTTTGTGTTGAATCCCATGAAGGAGAATTCTGCTGTTGAGATCATCTGGAATGAAGAAGACAGAGTTTTTGATCCAAATGTTCTCAGTTCATTAGAACACAGCCTTCATGAGGAGGTAATCCAATCAGTTCATGAAAAACAGAATGAGATCTGTGTTCGAGTAAGTGACAAATCTTCTTTCAATAACTCGGTGATTAATGATGATTTGATTGTCGTGTCATATGAAGATGATCAACAATGTTTTCAAATTTCAGAAGATCAGGGAATTAAGGACTATCATTCAGGTTTTTCATGTTTTAAAATGTTATTTCATGAAGACACTTACTGTTTGAGAAAAATAAAACAAAAGGCATTATCTCCTCTGTCTGAAGATGAGATAGATCAACTCTTGAAAGGTCATGTTACAGCCCAAGCTAAAGCAGATTTGTAGTGCACACATGGTCAAGAAAGTGTTGGTGAAACTTCTTCCTCTTTTGAAAATGATGACGGTCTTGTAATCAGTTTTATAGATCAGCAAATAGATAATATTTTCTTTCATGAAGATGATAAGGCTGTCATGTTTGATAATCTTGAAGATTGTTTTCTGTTTAAGAATGGCCTAGACCATGAAGTTGAGGAATATGAGCTTGAGAGAGATAATATGCCATAATTTCTCATGGTTAAGGAACTTACAGCTAACACTCAGAAGGAGGAAGCCTATACCTCTCTGTGCCTTCCTATCACTCGGCAATCAATTGTTCTTTCAGATCAGAATGAAGCAAGTAGTTGTATTTTTGCTGTTGGATCTCAAGACCAACTAGTGCTTCAGTATTTTCAAGATCCCTTCGGCATTCTTCTACAAGCATTAGAAAAGATAAATATTGCCTGGTTCATTATCATAAGCTCTAGTTTCAGTGGTTATTTCGAGTTGCCTACAGGTTCATCGTTCCGCCTGCTCGAGAAAAGTGAGAGCGGAAATTTGGCATGTAGCCATCTGCTGGATTGGTTACATTGGAAGGCTCACTACACATGATTGTACCTATTCCATCAGCGAGCAGTTGGTCGTCATCATGATTTGAAACCCTCGAATCTTGATGGACTGCTCCCATTAAAAAGATTTGTAAGTACTTGTTTTAGTTAGGTCAGTCATGAGTTATTTGCAAGTCAGTTTTCAGTCTTGTTATTAAGTTAGTTTGTGTTGGTTTTCAGTCATGCAATTTAGTTTGAGTTTTGACTCCATAGCCGAATGGATGAAGGCACTGTCTATCTCTCCTAGAGATCTGCCGTTCTTGGCACCTCCAAGGAGCCACCATCCCCATTGGAGCCAATGTTAGAGTCGGTCTTTACATCCCTCCGTCAGAGATCATTTCTCTAATTGCATTTCATTTTTAGGTGTCTCATTCTGCTCATTCATTCGCATTCTATTAGGGGCATGCCATTATCTGATGGAAGGGCTTCGTTTTCTCCTTTCCGTCATGTTTGTACTTGCTGGGTTGGTCAAAATTTATCAAAATTCATCAAAGTTGAGTTCATGTCATTTACAGTCATAGATGGTATTTTGGTCAAAAAAGAGTCTTTCAGTTTCTAGGTCTAGGGTTTGGTCTTCAGAAATGTTAAATAATGCCCACAGGCCATGAGGATGTCTTCAATAAGTTTTCATTTCAAGATTTTCATCGTCAATAATGCTCGAGGATGTTTCTTCTTCAAAACTCTATTTTGAGGAAGAAATTATCAAATTTGTTTTTCTAATAAATATGTATGTTAAAAGTTTTCCGCCATGAAGTACTTCAAATGCAGACTCTGGTCATCCTTTTCCGAAGTCCAACGCCACCATCCCTGCAAAAATCAACCAAGAAAAACATCATTTCAAGCCAAAAATCAAAAGGAAACTTGAAAAATAGAGTTATATGGAATGTGAAGAAATGTCAAATTTGAAACATTACAAAGTGGATCTTTACAAAGAGAAAATCAAAGCCATGTCTTTATGAAGATATTTCTATGTGTATTAAAGTCATTTGCATTTCAAAAGATCATGTGAAAGCCAACTCAAGCTGTAGAAGGGTGAAGTTGTCATTTTGAAAAATCAAGACTGTATTCAAGGCTGCGTGGTACATTGGGTAAGCGCGCGACGCATTGGGCGTTTTCACACATTGTATTTTTCTTCTAGTGCGGCGCATCCACAGGACGCGGCACATTGGGCTTGTGCGCGGTGCATAGAGCCTCCAACGAAAAAATTCACAAATCGATTCAACTCATTTTTCTCCAAGTAAGTTTGACAAAGCCTTTTCAGTGATTTTAGTCATGTGTGGTGTGGTTTAGAGGCGAAGACATTAGAGTTTGGTTGGTGAAATAATAAACCCTATATCCATATTAAATCTGCTCCCTAGGGTTTGAAAAGAGGTGTTGAAATTTTATTATTGGTGCTTAACACTCCCACCCCATTTTCATTTGTGTTCCCATCATTGTTATCATACTTTTATCATGTTGTTATCATAATCCCCTCTCCTATTCCCGTTGTCCCATATTTCTTATACCCTTTGTTCCCATGTTTTCATTCTCAAACCCTATCACTGGCTATCACTTCCCTTCCTTCATATCATTGATAAAGTCCTAATTTCCAAAACATTCAAGGACTGTTTTGACATCCTTGACTTCACCTAGCTTGAGTATATCTTGTCATTTCACTCCTATCCCTAAAAACTACCCCCATCACTATCACCCATTCTCATATCACTTATAAATTCTCCAAATCCCGAATTCCCTCAAGCTGTCCAGTGACTGTCCTTCCACTCCAAATTCACTTGAAAATCCATTATATATTCACTGTAGTATTTCCTCATAGTCCTCTATTTCATATGTGGCACACTTGGTATTGAAATACAAACTCTTGTTTTCACCACATACATATCAGCTTGTCAAACACCTTGTTTTCAGCACCATGTCAAAGACAAATTCATCATATGAGCAGGGATATGAGCAAGAAAGTGACTCAACCACCGAGCTAAATGTACCGAGGAGGTCTCATAAAATTGGCAGGCACGTCAGAGAAGAGCCCACTTCCTTGACTCAGTTGTAGGCCTACCCGCTTGCAATGACATGTTTTCAGCAACATTCATGTTTTCAGTATTGTGAGATCATTCCTTAGATTCAGCATCATCAGGAGTTGGTTCGCTTATTTGTCCTACATTTGCGTGATGGTCATGTAAACCTTGCTAGAGTGAACTTCACCTTAACACCAGAAACCATTTCTCAGGCAACCGGGATACTAAACATAGGTGAAGAGTGGAATAAGAGACAGCAGCTGGATAGAGCATATTATGAACCTTACATCAGGCCTGGTTATATGAGACAGCTCAGCAGGGTGTTTCCTTTCAGATTCTTGAAGGAGTCCTATTCGCCATTAATGAAGCTCATCATTAGATACTTCAGTTGCGATGGTAGATTCTCACGCCTTTATGCATATCACATCAGACTTTTGATGCATTTCATGAGAGTGAGACTGATGAATATTCCATACTTCATGTGCCGAAACATAGAGCGGATGACTACCATTGTGGAGAAGAAGACTCCAAAGAAGCAACATAACAGCATTTATCATTATGTGCTCATCAAGATGATTGTGGTACATCAGCTCGGATTACAGGGCATTGCATGGGAGGAATTCATTTCCCGTGACTTCTTTACAGCCCCTCAGCCTCCTCTAGAGATTTTTCACGATGCAGGTGAGCCTTCGCATCAGTTTGAGGTTCCTGAGACAGAGCCTATTAGTGTTCCAGTGTGTGTTACCTATCAGAGAGGTACCAGAGCCTTATTTGCAGCAGCACGACGAGTGTTATTTCCGCCCAGGGTGGAAGGGGTCTCGTTACCTTCGACAGCAGCGCAAGTACTATCTCCACATGGCGTGGAAGGGGTCTCGCCTTCTACATCAGCACAGGTACAGGATAGAGGCAAGAAGCCTATGTAGCATGAGGGCCCCTGAGGAGGCCAAGATACTGATTTTATATTGATCGATGTTGATTCGAGCTCTCCCAGCTCAAAGCTGAAAGAGATCATCCAGGAGCAGAAAGCTGAGATCGACACGCTGACCGAGAAATTCCTGAGAGTTCAGTGGGATATGAATTAGTTGGAGCAGTGGAATAAACAATTGGAGGATCAGCACACACTCATGGAGCTGCAGAGAATCCGCGAAGACCGTGAATTGGCCCGAAAGAGATCAGGTGACATGACACCATTTGAGTGAGAAACTTGCCTTACGAGAGTCAACAGTCATCTGGACAAGCTCTTGGTGAAGGCCTATAGCGACAAATACATGCTCAGACATATGAAGAACCACTATTGGGCCCGCACACACGTTTGCAGAGCTAGGATGAAGATCCTGAAGGCGAGGTTGAGGAGAGCACTAAAACGTCGGAAAAGGCCCGATCCACTCCAAATATTGGTTGAAGCTTCCTTGGCTGAGCATGGGACATGATGGGAGACATTGACTCCAAATTTCATCAAATTTGGAGTAAATTTTGTCATTTTTGAAATTTTGGTTGCAAAACAGGTTTTTCTGCTCGACGCGTCGCTCCATTCGACGCGCGCTTACGTTTGAGAGATCTTCTAGAGGAAAAATTTACATTTTTGGATTTTTTATGAAAATTTATGCATGCTCAGGAATGGCTGAGAGATTTCATCAAGTTCTGGATGGTCTTAAGGGTCAAAAACACTCCAAAAATGACCTTTCTGCCACCTTTTGCACCAGCAGGAACCATTCTTGGGAGATTGCAGTTTTGGAGGGGAAAATAAACTCCAAATTGAAAAATTCCACTTGGGTTGGATAGAAGACAGACAAGGCTTTCCAACGAGCTATCATGAGCACAATTTGGACTTCAGGAGGTGCCTGAAAAATAGGCTCAAACTGGCGCGGCGCATTGAGTTTTCTGGCGCGGCACATAGAGGATTTTGGTCCAATTTTTACTTTTTAGCTCAGAAATTCGGCCAGTTTGACTAGTTTCACTTCTTGATGTAATTATTGATCTATCTTGATGTAATTTTGTGGCTATTATGTAAATTTGGCATTTTTTTACTTGTTCTAGAGGATTCATTCACTAAAAAGTGAAAATTAAGTGAATGGATCAGTTTCCTAGCATATAGAGGCAAGTTGTTTGGCTGCCTAGATTTCAGTTCCATGTTTAGAATTGGTTGAAACAGCTCCTAGAAGGATGAGCTCGACCCCTAGAGGCATGGTAAGGGGTTAGGATGATCTATATATTTTATTTTCTAAGACATTTTCAGGGTTGGACTCTTGGGAATAGTTTGTCACCTCATTGTATATTCATTTTCAGATTTTTGGCAAAGGAAAGACCAGAGTTTTGCAGCACTTGTTGGGATCCTTGTGGCTCTGAGTTTTGATGATGCTTTTCTCCATGTATCTATAAGTTTCAATGATGTTTATGTATGCCATTTCCCTTCTCTTTGCTTCTGAATTAAACAAATGAGTAACTAAGGTAGAATTCATTAGTTTGTTGGTGCTCTGCCTTAAACTTTTGTTTAGTTTTATATGTTTTCGTCAGTTTGAAGAGGATCCTTGCACCCTCTTGCCCTCTTCAGCTCCTCAACAGTATTTTCCATCCATTCATTGAATCTAAGACATCAAATTCATTTCTTTCCCTGCCCCAGCTTGAACTCTGCAAGAATTTGGCCTCATCCCCAAGCCCAAAATTGCCTTTCCCTTTTTCCAACAAAACCCCTAAAAAATCATTTCAAACTCCTTGATTAATATACCTAGCCTAAAATTAGCACTCATTTCAGTCATCTCAAGGCCTATTGATACATTTTTCCTGAGATTGACATGGAGAGAGCCCTCTCCTGTTCTGGTAGGGCTAGCTACCAGACTGAGCGTGGTTTGGTGTTACCCTGAATCCCGCCTTCCTTCAGCCTAAGGTGGATTTGGACAATAACAGTGTCGAGGTATCCTTTTTGGTTATGATGCAGTAGCTGCACAACTCTATAACGATGCCTCAGTTTTCGACTTGACCCAGCTTTCATGCTCCCAATAGGGTCGCTATATGCTCTTTTTCCTAACTCTGCCTATGCCCCTATGCTTAAAATGCTTCCACCATATCACCTGCTACCTGACTCTGCCTCTTCTCCTTTGATCTGCGTTGGGTCACTTACTCAAATTTTTTGCCACATTCTGCCTATTTCTTCATAAAATGGCGCATAATCGCATAAGCCCGAACATGAAATCCTTTAGATTTCATTTTGGAACCACATCACGTCCTTGCCAACATCGCACTTCGCATTTCGCCATATTCAACTTTTCCTTAGAATTTATCTTTTAAAACTTGCGATGTGCACTATGATATCGGGTCCCACCTGGCATCACACATCACACTTTAGCGACCTTATCACTTACCTCCCGCAGTGATCCTTTAAAACTTGTGATTCACGATCTGTGATCAGGCCCCACCGCATCTCACATCGCACTTCGGTGATTATAAAACTTACCCTTCACCCTTAACTTTTAAAAATTTCATTTTGCGGTATGTAGGCCAGGGCCACATCGTCTGCGACGTCATCCTTCCATGTCGAACTTCCCATTTGGTTGACTTTAACTTTTTCCTAAACACTTATCTTTTAAAACCTACGATGTGCGCTATGCGATCAAGTCCCACCTGTTAGGTCCGTATATTACTAGTTTAGTCCCTTATTTTTATTATTATAGCCCCCTTATTGTTATTTTTGTACCCTTGTAACCCCAATATTGTTATTATTGTGCCCTTAAATTATTATTTTTAGGTCAGCTAGGATTATATTGTGGCCCCATGGACTCCTATATATAGAAGGAGGTTTTGGTCATTTCTAGCATCCAAGAATTGTTGATTTATGCATTGTATTAGAAGTTTCCCCCTCGAAGTGGTTAATTTCTAAGGCATTGATCTCTCTTTTCTTCTATTTTTGGAGTTGTTTTCACAAAATTTGGTATCAGAGCTTTGGATTCTAGGGTTTCGCCGCTCCAAACAAGTCATTGTGGAATTTTCGCTATAATTTATTTTTTTACGAAGGTTTAGAAGTGGAAATTTTTAGAGCATGAAGCCAAAATTCTGAGGAACATCGTCGAAACATTTCGGAGCCTGGTTCGCAATATTTTTGGAGATATGATCTATGGAAGTTAGGAAATTTTGTAGGCTCGTGAATTTAACCTAAACAGGTCATCACGAAATTGTCTCTATAACGTTTTTTCTATGAGGTTTCAAAAGCTTTAATTTTCACAGAGCGAACCCGAAATCCTGGGGAACGTTGGGGAAAACTTTCATAGATTGATTCGTATTATGTTGGGAGGTAGGATCTGTGGTAGTTAGGGCTTTCTCAGGGTCTTTAATTTCATCTCAAAGAGGTGATCATGGGAAAATATTAAAAACTCTTTCTCTGAGCATCGGATTAGAATTTTGTAAAGAGTGGCCACAAGTACATGGAATACAGTTTCTTTTCTATCAATTTCAAAGACGGAGGAGGAAACAATGACACATGGCATGTCTTACAAGTTCGTTCTACGGGACTAGTCCATAATTAGGTCATTGTGGGAGATTGGACATAACTTTGGCTTGAAGAATCCAAATCAGGTCAGACCTATGGCATTCGAAAGAGGCTTCAGAGGGCTACCTTAGGGCCAAATTTTAGATATTGAATATTCGAAATCACAGAGATAATTCATTTTCAATTTTGAACTCCTCAAAAACAAGAAAAAGGTGGGTATTTTTGTTTTCCAAATTGCATAAGCCTTTTGTAAAAAATATGTTTGAAGTGATTCCAAGTGCCTATTGAGCATATATTTCAGTATTGGGTTCTAAAATGCCTCCTAAAAATAATTCAACACCCATTAAGCCGTTAGAATACTATACTATGACTCATGAAGATGAAGAATTGCAACATGATCTATCAAAACTACAAGAGCAAGTGCACCAAAGTTCGCTCTCGGAAAGAGAAACAAAAAATGAAATGGAAGTTTTGAAGAAACGCGTGGAAGTAAAGATGGGTGGTTTGAAGAATAATATGGATGGTTTGAGGAAAGGCGTGGAAGGTAAGATGGATGGCATGGAAGCTAAGATGGAGGAAATGGAAGAAAAAATGAAAGACAACATGGAAAACATGAAGAATGATCTAAAAGCAGACATGGAAGGTTTCACAAATTTGATACAATAAATGATTCGTAATGGAAAAAATATAGTAGAAGAAACTCATGATGAGAACAAAATAGATGTTAATCGTGATTTCATAAACTCTAATTTTGGATGGAAGAACCACCATATTCCAAAGATGGATATGAGGAAGTTTGATGGCAAAGATCCCGTAACATGGATACTATAGATGGAGCAATATTTTGATTTCAATAATGTGAAAAACACACAAAAGGTACACATTGCAACTTTACATTTAGAATAGAATACATTTTTATGGTATCAATGGCTTTACGGAGGAAATGATAGAACATTATGAGGATAAAAAGAGCAACACCTTCTTTATCCAATTGATAAATCTCAAACAAAAGGGTTCACTGGTGCAGCACATTGAGGACTTCCAAAAATTGAATATAAGGGTAACTGATATTCTAGAGGAATACAGGATTGATGTATACATAGGGACTTTAAAGGATAACATCCAACATGAAGTTCATTTTTGGGAGCCTGATTCATTGGAGAAGGCATTTAGGTTGGCAAGAAAAAATGAATGTAAAATTATGGCAACAAGGAAGCCTACCACTCACATCTATAAAGATGGAAGTGTTCCTACTCCTAGAATTCCAAAACCTACAAGGTTGACACCAAAAAAATTGGAAGAAAAAAGATAAAATGGCTACAGTTGTGATAGAAAATACACTATAGGTCATAAGTGTGCTAAGAAGAAATTATTTTACATAGATTGTGAAGAGGAAGAAGAAAATGAACAAGAATCTTCAAAAGAAGAGGATATATACTAGGAACCAACCCTAGAAGAGGAATAAATGAGTTCGACCATATTGTGTAATGCATTGGTAGGAAATACCATTCCTCAAACTCTCAAGATAGAAGGACATACCAAGAAGAAAAAGGTAATAGTGTTGATTGATTCGGGTAGTACCCATAATTTTATTCATTGTAAGGTAGCCAAGGAATTGAATTGTTTCTTATACCTAGCACCAGAATGCCAAGTGATGGTTGAAAATGGAGGAACTATAAATTTCTCTAGAAAATGCCATAATATCAAGCTAACCATGGGGGAATCTGTATTGAATATTCCAATGCTTTCCATTCCAATGGAAGGCATTGATGTTGTACTAGGAGTACAATGGTTACAATATTTGGGGACGGTAACTTTTAATTTTCAAGAACTTTTCTTGAAATTTTTTTCAGAAGGAAAGGAAGTCGAATTACGGGAATCGCAGGGAATCTCGGAAAGATAATAAGCTCTAGTGTCAAGACAAATCTTCTGAAGAAATAACAATGAGGTGTAATTGCATAATTATGCTCACTAGAAGTTCCAACATCAAAATCATCTATTTCTGCAGATCTCCAAAAAGTATTGGATAATCATTCCAAGGTGTTTAAAACTCCCAAAGGACTCCCACCTATTCGTGATCATGATCATGCTATTCATTTTATTCCAGGAAGTGTTCCTCCAAACATCAGGCCTTATATATATCTTTATCTCCAAAAGAGGGAAATTGAACGTATGATTGCAAAAATGTTAGAGGCTGGTATAATTCAACCTAGTCAAGTTGTTTCTCTGCTCCAGTAGTATTGGTGCACAAGAAGGATGGATCATGGCACATGTGTTTGGATTATAGGGAGCTCAATAAGCTCACTATTAAAGATAAATTTCCCATTCTTTTGATTTATGAATTATTGGATGAATTACATGGATCAATTTATTTTACCAAGTTGAATCTTCGTTCAGGATATCATCAAATTAGAATGAAGACTGAAGATATTCCGAAAATAGCATTTTGAACTCATGAGGGCCATTATGAATTTTTCGTCATGCCTTTTGGCCTTACCAATGCACCTTATACATTTCAAGGGTTGATGAATTCCATTTTCAAACCCTTCCTTAGAAAATTTGTGCTAGTATTTTTTGATGATATACCAATCTACAACAGGTCTTCAAAGGATCATGTTCAACATGTTGACAGGGTGCTCAAACTATTGCAGGAGAAACAATTATATGTAAAAGCATCAAAATGTTTCTTTGGATTACAAGAGGTGGAATATCTGGGTCATATTGTATATCATGAGGGTGTTAAGGTAGACCCTAACAAAATTAAAGCCATTAAGAAATGGAAACTCCCCACAACCATAAAGCAGTTGCGAGGATTTCTCGGGTTAATAGGGTATTATCGCAATTTTGTTAAGAATTATGGGAGAATAGCAGCACCTCTAACAACATTATTGAATAAAGATGCATTTTCATGGACTCCTAAAGAAACTAAGGCCTTTGAACATCTTAAAGAGGCAATTTACCTAGTACCGGTCTTAGCTATGCTAGATTTCACAAAAACCTTTATTGTGGAATGCTATGCCTCGGAAAATGGAATTGGTGTTGTTTTAATGCAAGAAGGAAGACCCATTGCTTTTGAAATTCGTCCAATCATACGAAATTATTTACAGAAAGCTCTTTATGAGAAGGAATTGTTAGCAATACTACATGCACTAAAGAAATGGCGACCTTACCTAATGGGAAAACACTTCAAGGTAAAAACTGATCATGATAGTCTTAAACACTTTTTGGAACAAAGACTATCTTCAAAGGAGCAGCAAAAATGGGTCACAAAGATGTTGGGTTATCACATTGAAATAATCTATAAAAATGGGAAGTTAGATGTTGTTGCAGATTCACTCTCAAGACAGAATGAAGAGGTGGAAGCATTGCTTTGTGCCATTTCTATTATCCATCCGGATTGGATAACCGAAGCAAGGGATGAATGGAAGAAGGACAAAGAAGTGTGGACACTCATTCAAAATTTGCAGCAAGATCCTAGTACATCTAAAGCATTTAGTTGGAAAAATGATTCCTTATGGTACAAATATTGCTTATTTCTTTGTAAGAGTTCCCAAATAAAACAAAATATTCTTTTGGAATTGCACACTTCTCCTCTATGAGGTCACTCGGGATTTTTAAAAACTTACCACAGGGTGAAGAATTTTTTTTTTTGGGATGGCTATAAATCTGATATTCAAAAGTTTGTAGTGGAATATTTGGTTTGCTAGAAAAATAAAGTTGAGACAATTAAGACCCCGGGTCTTCTACAACCTTTATACATTCCAAGTCAACGTTGGGAGGAGATTTCAATGTATTTTATCATACGTTTACCCAAGTCCAAAGGAAAGAGTGTCATCATGGTGGTAGTTGATAGAATTACCAAGTATACACACTTTTTTGCATTATCTCATCCATTTAAAGCAAGTACAGTTGATACTACATTTATGGACACAATTCAAAAGCTACATGGAAACCCAAAGATTATTGTGAGTGACAGAGATCCCATTTTTACTGGAAATTTTTGGATGTAGTTATTTTCTTGTTTGAGTACTCAACTAGCTCGTAGCTCATCTTATCATCCTCAATCTAATGGTCAAACTGAGATATTGAATAAATTTTTGGAATGATATCTTCTTTGTTTTTTATTTTATAAACAAACAAAATGGGTCAAGTGGTTACCTCTCGTTGAATGGTGGTATAACACTTCCTTCCATATTACACAAAAAATGACCCCATTTATGGCACTTTATGGATATCATCCATTGTCCATCACATCATATTTAAGAGAAAATTATAAGGTTCAAGCAATGGAAGATCACACCGAGCATCAACAAGAAGCTCTCCAACTCTTAAAGGATAACCTAAATTTTGCAAAAAATCGAATGAAACAACACGTAGATCAACATCGCAGCGAGAGAAGTTTATATAGGAGACTGGGTCTTTTTACGACTACAACCATACAAACAAATGCCCCTCAAGCAAGATAAGAAGGATAATAAATTATCTCCAAAGTACTATGGTCCTTACAAGGTGTTGTAAAAGATTGGTACTATGGCATACAAATTGGAGCTTCCTGCTTCTTCACAAGTGCATCCAATTTTCCATGTTTCGTGCTTAAAGAAGGTTATTGGTGGAAATCTTCCAGTTCAAACAATATTTCTGGAACTTGATGAGGAAGGGAAAATCATATTGGAACCAGAAGCAGTCACGGAAACAAGAACTTGACAACTACGAAATCGATCAATTTCAGAGTATCTCATCAAGTGGAAGAACTTACCCATTGAAGATTCTACATGGGAGGATGACAATTCTATACAGAAGCACCCAGAGCTACTCAAGCGTTGAGGACAACACTTTTTTGAAGGAGAGGGGCATGTTAGGTCCCTATATTACTATTTTAGTCCCTTATTGTTATTAGTATAGCCCCCTTATTGTTATTTTTTTACCCCTATAACCCCAATATTGTTATTATTGTGCCCTTAAATTATTATTATTAGGTCGGCTAGGATTATATTGTGGCCCCATGGACTCCTATATATAGGAGGTTTTGGTCATTTGTAGCATCCAAGAATTGTTCATTTATGTAATGTATTAGAGGTTTCCCCCTCGAAGTGGCTGATTTCTAAGGTGTTGATCTCTCTTTTATTCTATTTTTGAAGTTGGTTTCACAACACCACCTGGCATCACATGTCGCACTTCAGTGACTTTATCACTTACCTCCCATGCCTATCCTTTCAAAATTGTGATTTTCAGTTTGCGATTTAATCTCCGATGTCTATCTCTCTGCTCTAGTTCTATGCTTTGATCCCGAGCATCCATTTTTCCCGTTGCACCTCCTCCAAAACTCTTAAGTGTTTAAGGGAAATGCACCCTTTCTCCACCTTTAGGAAATTTTTTTTTTTTCTCCACTGTGTAATCCTCCTTAGCTTATATGATTTTCTGTCATGATGGTCCCTCCTGAGCTTGCGAATGAGCCCGACTCGACCCTGTTCGGTGTGCAATGTTCTGAGTGTGCCCATTGGTCTGGCTCTTGAACTGTTCTACACATGAATGAGCCCGACTCAACCCACCTTCACATCTCATAATGTAATGTTCATTTACCAATATATAAATCAAAATTATTCTATGACACAAAAAAATTTATATTTTCTATCATGTATTATTTTTTTGGTTTTTTGAAATTTTTTTCAAAGGTAAATGATAATGACCCACAACATATAGCATCTTCAAAATGGATTGGATCATCAACATGAAAAAATAAAGTAAATAAATAATTCATACTCGCATTACTATTTACTTCTTCTTGCTCATAAATTTCACTTAAATTTATGAGTTTTGGTCTTCTTGTATTTTCTGAAGATGTTCTTGGAGTTGCACTCGAACTCAGGAGAGTTGATGATCCCTGTGGTGTGCTTGGAGAAGCACTTCCTTGGTTTTTCACTGTTGTTATATTGCTTTCTTTTGGTGTGCTCTTTAGAGCTTTTGTAGGTGGAGGAGGAGCCACCGTTGAGGAATTACTTTCTGCAATCAATTCCTCTTTGTCTTCATGTGAAATGCATGTCTTCACATTCACTATTTTCTCTAAAATTCCATCCCAAGCTTCATATTCAATGAACTGAACATCTCTGTTGATTATTACATTCTTGGTTGATGGATTATGGAGCTTGTAGGCCTTGTATTCATCACTGTATCCAACAAATATACACTTCTCCCCCTTGTTGCCCAACTTCTTTCTTAGCTGATCTGAGACATGTGCATATGCCACACATCCAAACACTCTCATGTGAGTGACAGCTTTCTTTTTTGCACTCCATGCTTCTTTTGGAACTCCGTTCATAACAGCTTTGGTTGGACATCTATTTAAAATATAAGCTGCTCAATTTACAACTTATGCCCAATACTCATTTGGCAAATGGTTTTCCTTCAACGTACTTCTCACCATGTCCATGATGGTCCTAATCTTTCTTTCTGCTACATCGTTTTTCTAATGTGTATACCTTGTGGTAAACTGCTTGTGAATCCCATGCTTCCTGCAGAAACGTAGGAAATCTTTGGAGATATACTCTCCTCCTCTGTCAGTTCTCAACACTTTTATGTAGTGTCCACTTTTCTTCTCTACAAGAGCTTTGAAGTGGTAGAACTATTCAAACACTTCACTTTTCTGTTTTACAAAATACACCCATGTCTTCATTGTGTAATCATCTATAAATGTCAAAATATAGTGACTATCGGCTAATGACGGTGTTTGCATTGGTCCACATAAATCTAAGTGGACAATCTCCAAAGGTACTTTTTCCCTTATACTCTTTCCTGGTGGAGATGACTCTCTGTGTTGTTTGCCCAAGATGCAGCATTCACATAGGCTGTTTGGTTTCTATATGAGTGGTAATCCCTTTACCATGCCTTTTCTATCCAAGAAATTCAAACCTCAGAAATTGAGATGTCCAAATCTCAAATGCCATAACCAGTTTTCATATTTCACTTATTCTTGAAAGATTTCTTGTGTGACTGCTACTAGAACACCTGTTTCCTTCAATTCTGATCTAACCTTGAGAGGAAACATTTTATTTCTTGTCATATGCACTTTTTCAATGACCTGTCTACTTGTAGGTATATCCATGATTGTGCACACATCATTCTTAAAAAACACATTGTAGCCCTTATTCATGATTTTTCCAATGCTTAGAAGGTTACATTTCAGACCAGGTACATAATATACATCTGGCACAAACTTCTTCTCTCCCTTCTTTGTTGGTATGTTTACTCTTCTGTTCCCCATGACAGAGACCTTGCTATCAGTCCACATTGTCACTTAATATTTTAAACTTTAATCTGGATAGGAAAACTTTGCTATGTGTCCAGTCATATGGTTACTACAACCTGAATCTAAGAACCATAAATCTTTTTTTTTTCTTGTGCTACACTACAAGTTAAAAACACATTTCCTTGGTTCTGATTTTCTTTTGTAAAATTTACACTAGGTTTATTACCCATCTCATTTTTCTTCTTTCTACATTCATTTGAATAATGACCATAATTTTTTCAATAATTACATTGGACTTGAGATTTATCATACCTCTATCCTTGTGCTTGATACTGGCTTGAGCCTTGGCCTGGATTCTAATTGCTACCCCTTCCACATGTTCTTGCGGGGCTTCTTCTTCCACCTTTGTGTGGGCTTCTTCCTCTTCCTCGGTAGTTTCATATTTCTCGACCTATACCTTGACCAAAAGACATTTGTGTCTTGAATGCATGCTCCAATGAGGATTTTGTTGTTCTGTTTATTCTATGTTGCTCTGTTTATTCTATGCTCATGAGACATCAACGATGCATGAAGCTCATCCACTGAAAATTGTGAGGGATCCTTTGTCTCTTCTATGGCCACTAATATGGCATCAAACCTTGATGGTAGACTTCTTAAGGTTTTCTCCACTGTTCTCCTTTCTTCAAGTATCTCTCCATGAGACCTTATCTGGGTAACCAAAACAATCACATGTGCGAAGAATGAGTCTATGTTATTAGACTCTTTCATAAAAATATTTTCAAAATATCTTCTCATCATTTGAATTTTTTTTGTCTTCACCTTTACCATGCCTTGATAGGTTGTCTGGAGGGTATCCCATGCCTCCTTATAATTTTTTTTTGCTGCAATCCTTGGGAAAATACTCTCATGTACTGCTTGGAAAATATAAAAGAGGGCTTTCGAGTCCTTCTTCTTATTTTCTTTCAAAAAATCTCGTTGTGCTTGTGTCAAAGCATTATATGTTGCTGCATCTGCTGGTTCTTGGAAACCGTTTTCCACTAGCTCCTAAATATCTTGTGAAGAAAACAGGGCCTTCATTGTAATGGCCCAATAATCATAATTATTCCCATTGAAATGTGTTATTTGGGGATTAGTCAGGCTTGTGCAGCTTCTGCTATCTTGACTGTGTAAACAAAAACTTTCTTACTGTTGTAAAAGATTTCTCGTTGTTGGAGACTTCCGCTTCTACAAACAAGATTAAATTTTCTTCAGTAAGGAGAGCTCGTTATTTCACTGAGAACCTAAACTTGCTCTAGTACCATGTCAAAAATCTTGAATAGAACAAAACAAAGAGGGATGTGTTTCCCCCACAACACAGAGAATGCACAAAAAGTGGAAATAAAAATCATACACACAGATAAACAATGTAAAACAGGAGAGGAATACTTTTCCTCATTCATCTCATTAACATATTAAAATCACAATTCTTTAATACAAAATTGGTCGAAGCCTGAAAATTAAATGTGATTTAATGCAGAAATGGACAGGTAATAACCAAAATGTCTTTATGCGTGTTATGTTGCTTTCTACATGAAACAACATACATAAAAAAAATTGTCGGACCTGAAATTTTATGGGTTATAGCTACAAAACCACATCGCATCCGGTGCTCCATCGCACATTGCTGATCTTAACTTTTAACTGGCGCAATACGTCACTACGGAGGGACCTCGGGGTACGGTTCGATCATCGGCATTGTGCCCTTGCAGTAGATATCAGTCGTTGATCTCGGTCAAAGGGAGCCTGGCAAGGTCAACTGCGGATGCACCCTTTGGATTAAACAACGGGCTTCTTATGCTCGCGAGTTACCATTGATCTAAGATCAACGGTTACCATGCCCATTGATCTTCATGGGTGTTAACACATCGAATCACAACATAAAAAGGATAACTTGCGGGCGCTGAAAGGTAAGGCTTAAAACATGTGATGTGCGAAGTGTAGGAGGCATAAAGGTAAATGTTAAAATGTGCGAAGTGCGGTATGTTGGAACTTAAATGGCGGGGAGTGCGAAAAGCATAAAGCAGAGGAAATAAGCAGAATACAAGAATTTCACGATTTTTATAATGTGGCAGAGGTAAGTGGTGGGTCATGTAGATATCGCATCAGCGGGAAAATAACTTATGCGAGGGGCTTAAGGATAAAGCAAAAAATTTACGAGTTGTGCCTGCGGGAAAATGGTAAGTCAACGCAGTAGGTAAGAAATAAATGTAGATTGTGGGCTGCAGGTACTCTGTTTGGATTTTGTGTGAACACCTTCATATTTTTAATACTGAAGCTTCGTCCTTCCCTGTACAAAAATTTAATGAAGTGTGGGTTGCTGCCAAACTTTATTCATGGCGGTGGTTGGGAGTATTTCCAACAGGCTTGCCATAGACCTTATACTATATTAAAACAACAAGCTACCCTCTAACATGAGGCAAATCGCTTGAGATGCTGCTTCAAGACTATCTTGATATTTCATCATGTTAGATTTTAAATCACTCACATCTCTTGAGTCCTTGGTCTTTATTGACATCGAGCTTCCTCTGGTAAAGTAGGAGGACATATTCAAAAATTGAAGTTGGATACCCATTGTATTCCAAGGAGGGGGAGGTGAGATTTAGAGTGTGACCTTCAATTTTAAACAACTGAACCCGATATCCTGCAGAAAACACATCGAAGCAAACCGTTTACTTATTGAGTGGGTTTTCCTTTGAATGTGTGAAACAAGCGATGGGACCTTGGCCAAGGAAAGAGCATTGAATAGGTGCCCATAGAAATTGGATAGGGCATATATGTTATCAATAAGGTTAGCATCTTAGCATATTTTAAGCGTCATATGGTTTCCCTGAAATTGTACCTAGAGACCCATTTCAGAACCTAGTATAATAATGATGGTAAGTATGTCAAGTTTCTATAAATAAATAATTAAAATAATTTTGGTTAATATTGATTTAAACACAAATCTAAATAAACAAATAAAAATAGATTAATACAATAATTAAGTAAGTTAATAGTTTCTTTACTATATAGATTGAATTTGAATTGACCATAAATTTGCTTTGAACAAAAAAAAATTACCACAATAATATTTTAAAATTTTTACTCTTTACTTTAAAAAACAAAAACTAATGTCATTTCTTAAATAAAAAAACAAAAATAATATCCAAAGTTAGATAAATCAAACTGGTAGGTTCAAAATAACAAGATTCAAGGTGTGTCACATCCGTACCTCTTACAGATATCCAAATTTTATGTGGGAGTACCATATTAAAGCAACTTCTAAGGAATATATGTCCGATGCAACAACTTATAACATTAAGTGGCCTTGAAATTTAGGCACTATAATTTCAAAATGAAAGGAAAGGTTATTTAAGTTCTTAATGTAAGTAATGAGCTCAGGAAAACAAAATAATCTAAAGTGGGATAACATATATGAGAATTATTTAGGTTTTCTATAAGGTAATGATGTTCTTCTGAACTAGTATAGGTAGATTATGCATTTTGGATTGGGTAAAAATTAATATTAGTTTAAATTTCAAAAAAAAAATTATTAAAAAATATTGAATATATTTTTAAAGTTAAAAATGTATTTAGATTTCAAATTATAAACAAATAATTATAATATAAATATATTTTAGTGCATGATTATTTAAATTTTTTTTTTATTGATTTAATATCATTCAATTTAAATATATTAAATATTATTGTAATGAATTAAGCTTATTGCCATGGATACCATAATTCTTGTAACTCGCATTTTGCTTTTCAGAGATATTTTTCTCTAATATTATGTTATTGCTCGGAATCTTCTTCATCTTGTTGCTTTCTTTTGCTCCAAGACTTTGTCATTGGTCATAACCTTCTTCATCTTGTTGCTTTTGCTGTAGATCTGGTAAATAAGGGGAAATTCCTTTTCTTGCAAGGTTCTTCTTCCATCCATGTTAAGGCCATTGCTCCAAATCTCTTACATTTGTTAGTCTTCATGAGGCCATTCTTTCATGATACTTTCTATTTTTAGGTGAAAACAAGCAATCTAATATCTACACTCGCTACCAAAATTCAAGATTGAAAAGGAATCCCTTGTATTTTTAAGTGGATCCTGCATAGCAGTAGGAAAATTCAGGAAGGAAATTCATTCATATATTAAGACATAACCAAGCACACCACCATCTTCCTAGTTTCAATATTAACGGTGTAGCCAAAGGCTGGGGTGCACCCCTTTCTTCTCAAGTTAAGTAATTGAAGGATTCCCTTAAGCCAAGATTTGTTCATCCAACTCCTAAAGAGCTCTCAAGGCCAACCTTTATTGTGGATCATGTGAAATATATTCCAACTATAAAATTCATTATCATCCTCTCATGTGGAAGAGATTCCAACTATCAAACTGGATCATCCTCAATCTAACATTTCCTATAGGGGCTATATACAAAAATGACTTTATTTATCATTTTAATGGGTTTTGTCCTTCGACATCTTTGTTTTGGGAATGCGTCCATCAAACCTAGACCCCAAATGCAGATCTATTGTTATGCTTGAAGGGTTTAATTGTGGTGTAATTTAAATATCATTATGATTAACGAAGGATTTTTGAACAAGTACCTTGATTTTTGGGGCATATCTAAGCTTTGCATGAAGCCATGGTTAAGTGGTTTTAAACCTCTTTCTATGTCATTTTTACCCAGTCAAGATTGGCATTAGGGTAATTTTGAGGTCTAAAATTGGCCTCCTAAGGAAATTATAAAATAATAGTGGAAATAATAAAATAAGATTTGATTACATCATCAAATTTTAGAGGGGAAAAAAAACTACATTTTCAACTCGTATTTTCAACTTATCTCCCAAAGTTTTTACTCAAATTTTGAGCGGGAATACTCGTTGGATGAAAAATTTAATTCCTCATCCAAGGATTACCCATTTTTCATATTTTCGATGGATCATGCTACATGAAAAATGAGAAATACATGAAAAACGTGTTTACAATCACATTTTTTCATGTATTTCCCATTTTTCGTGTAGTAGGGCCCATCAAAAGTATGCAACATGGGTAATCCCTGGATGAGTAATTAAATTTTGCATCCAATGAGTACTTCGCTCGAAATTTGAGTAAAAACTTTGGGAGATAAGTTGAAAATACGAGTTGAAAAAGTAGTTTTATTATTTTATTATTTTTTAATCTTTTTACCCTTTTACTTAAAAATGGTGAATCATCCCCCATGGTTGACATCATCATCTTCAATCCTATTGGTTCTTGTAAAGTTTATTTTGGTTTTACATTTTTCTTAGGAGGCCCATTTTAGACCTCAAAATTCGCCTAATGGTTAGACTCCTGAATATGCCTCTTCATCCACTTTATCCAAATATCTTAGCTAGTGTAGGAAACTCACTTGGTCATTTCATTAATGTAGACACAGAAAAGCTCTAGAAGTGCATTGTAACATTTTCTCACA
The DNA here is from genome assembly GCA_034641835.2 of Pinus albicaulis. Taxonomy (NCBI): domain Eukaryota; kingdom Viridiplantae; phylum Streptophyta; class Pinopsida; order Pinales; family Pinaceae; genus Pinus; species Pinus albicaulis. The sequence continues at coordinate 410,819,453 of CM076580.1, forward strand.
TATGTGTTAAGATAGACTTCATCAAAGCGTTTTCGAGTAAAATACTCCTCAAATCGAGGGGAATTATTTTTTCGTATCCAGTGGGCTATGAAATTGCAGCTTTTCGTTGCATGATCTATTAATATCCCGGTCATTTTCAAAATTTATGCTCCTATTCTCAAGGATATTCTCCTCCTTCAGATGCCAAGAATAATTCTCGAGGATAGAAATATCCAATACTTCCAACAAGATAAAGGAAATGTTCAATGAACCAGCCAAATAACATTGAGCGCAAAAAAAACACTTAAGCTAAATCAATTACTTCAGCCTCAACTTAGCCACATGTAGTGTCATATCATCCTTCAAACTTTGTGATCCACCCCTCGAACAAAGATACAAGAGAGACAACTATGGTCTTAGCTTCATCATGAGTGGGCACATATGTCTCCATAAATAAAATCACTCAGATAGTGATAAGGATGTAGCGACAATATGGTTAGATTTCCATTAAGATTGGTCAAATTAATTTCTTGATATACATGTATTTGATTGATCATAAATAATACAAACTTTTAATTCACACACACACACACACACACACACACACATATTTCTTACTTTTAGTAAATTTGATAATAATAAAAAATTATAATTATAATTATAAATAATTCTATTTACTATGAATTTGAAAAAAAAATAAAAAAAAAATTAACTACTTATGATTATGGATATTATATAAATATTAGTGTAGAAACATAAAAATAATGTGCATATTATATACATATTAAGATAGAAACATGAAAATAAGTAATAACACCCAAATCAAAACCAAAAATCAATTAAAAATATGTTGAAACCTATTCTCCATGTACACATCATAGATTTTATGGTCCTCAATTCACTTATCTGAATTGATACTTATTGTTGCGAGTAATTTTCAAAGATAATTGGGTTACAATGAGTTTGATCAGAGCATATTCATGCTCGTGATTCACTACCTGAGTAATCGATAGTTCTATTCCAAAACCCAATTTCCCATAGTTTCATATTACCTTTACAAACTCAAATTGTGTGTATGAGCCTCCATGTTTTTTTTAACTTATGTGATTAACATATTTTTTATTGAAAATATTACAATTATTTTCAAAAACTTAGTTTTTTTTAAGTGACAGGTAAAAATGTATGTATCTAGAGGAATCTGATTTTTCTGGGAACTTTATATGATTGACATGGATCTTTTATAAATTATACCGATGGATTCAATCTGATCATGCAATGACCAAAAACAAGATATTGAGTCCTTCTACAATAGTTGGGGAATATAAAACATGATCGCTTAATCACATGCAAGTAAGAGAAAGAAGTAAATCAATCGCACAAACCTTTTTTCTCTGGGGAAAGAAACTGCTCAAAACCCCTCTATCTCTATTGTACAATAAGCCAAGGATTCATGAAACAATACAATGCATTCTTTCTCACAAGAATCTCTTGCACTCTACCGATCGTCTCACACTAATGTAGGAAAAATTGGACAAACAAATAGCCGATTACCTGCCTACCTTCAGCCTGTCTTGCTCACGCAATTCCTAGAAAAATAAATCCCTATTAAATAGGAACTCCAACCTTCCTTAATTGTGCAATCCATCATGTGAATCTTGTGGCTTTATGACTGCACCTGGACAGTTTGCTAATAATACAACTGATAGTTATCTTCCCTTTAACCTTTGTCTCAACAAGGTCTTCATTAGAATTGAAATGCACGTACCTAATAATAGTGAATCATCATCTATCTAATAGATCACTACTTCTGAATTAAATCTAATTTAATTCACTTGACCTCTCACTAGCTCATCACTCAGTTAGAATTAGTTAAACTGATTTTAACTCAATTAATTTGAGTTAACTTATTACAATCACACCACACTAGTGCATTAACTGCAGCTGGAGATCCAAAATAATAGAATCACTCTACATGCCTCACCTTTGACTCTCAACTCGAAATTCTTGAGCTAAATAAATATTTCTGACTTAATAAACTCATACAATTTTTTATGAGATAAGATTACAATTTATTGTCTAATTTATTTAAGGGAGAAATAAATTAGACACACATTTTCTTGTTGATTTTCAACACTCCCTCTCAACAAGAAAGGGATTATCAGCTACCTCAATTCTACCACTATGGTATTTGAATTTTCTCTTTCTCAACATCTTTGTCAAGATGTGTGCATCCTTAACCTCCGTGGGAATGTACTGCAACAACATAATGCGCCTCTGAACACAATCTCTGAGACGGTGGTATTGGTTATCAATATGGTTGGACTTGTCATGGAATACCGTATTAACCGAGAATTTTATGCAACTTTGGTTATCACAATGTATCACCATTGGATCCATCTGATGACAAAAAAAACCAACAAGTATCTTCCTTATCTATATTGCCTTGCATGCAGCCTAACTAGCTGCCATGTACTCTACCTTGGCTGAAATGAGTGAAAATGATCCCTACTTCTTGCCGTATAAGGAAACTGTTGCTGATCCTATGTTGAAGATGCCCCCTGATGTGCTCTTCCTGTCTGATGGAATACCTGCCAATTATGCATTGGTGAAGCCTAGAAGCTTCACTCCCTCTCTCTGCATGTACCATAATCCATACTTTGTAGTGCCCCTGAGATATCTCAAAACATGCTTCCCTGCCTTCCAAAAGAGCTTGGTAGGCTTAACCATAACTTGAAAAATTTGGTTAAATTCATATCATATATTTGTTCGTGTACTCACCACATACATAAGTGAACCCACAAAATGCCTGTAAATAGTAGCATCCACTACCTCACCTGAAGTAGCATGCTCCTTCCTCCAATTTCCTGCAAGAGGATTTCCCATGGGTTTGTAGCCCTCCATGTGGAACTTCCTTAAAATCTCCTTGGCATACTTTCCATGAGATAGAAATAGATCCCTATCTCTTTCCATATTTCTAAGCCAAGGAAATAGTGCAAGAGCCCCATGTCCTTCATCTCAAACTGTCTTGCAAGATCCTCTTTGCAAGAATTTGTCAGTTTCTCATCACCTATGAGTATCAGATCATCAACATAAAGTAAAATAATCAAAATCTTAGCATAAACCACAATATGATATAGGTTCGCTTCCTCTTCACTCTTTGTGATGCCCAAAATGGTGAAATAGTTGTTGAACTAGGTGTACCAAGCACGAGGTGCTTGCTTCCGCCCATATAGTTCTCTCTTGAGACTGCATACATGCAACTCCCTATCAAAGGTCTCAAAACCTTTTTCGCTTCTAAATGTACACTTATTCCTCAATAAATCCATTGATAAATGTTTTATTTACATCCATATGATGTATTTTCCACCCCATCTATGCTAAGAGTGTAGGGATGGATCTAATCGATGAGTACCTTGCAACCGGTGCAAAATTTTCCTCATATTCAATCCCCTCTACCTGTGAGAATACTCTCACCACAAATATAGCCTTGCATTTCTCCACACTCCCATCTTCGACTTTCTTCACTTTGTAAATTCACCTGGATCCAACCATCGACTTCCCTACTAGTCTTGGGACCACTTCCCATGCACTATTTCTGATAAAGGATTCATACTCCTCAACCATGGCATCAACCCATGTCAGTTGTTGCAATTTTTCCTCAAAAGAGGATGGTTCTATTACAATACACTTGCTCACAAGAGCCATGTATCCAATATATCTATCTGGGGATGTTCTCTGCCTACGTTATGATGTAGGTGCACCTACATTCTCTACTGCATCTAGCATCAATATGGAAGCTTCTCTGGTGCACTTCCTACCATTTTTGGTGGATGGCTCTCCATGAGTAGTTTCTTCCACTCTCTATTCCTCTGCAATGTGGCTGCTTCACATCCTAAGGTTCATCCTTTGGAAATAAGAGTCCATCTTCTACATGAAGTCAATCTCTCTCTCAAGGGACAATCGCATGGATTTCTCCTCATCCAATTTAACATCTCTCATAACAATTGTCATCCTGTTTGTCAGAAAATACACCCGATAGTTGTGGGTATTATCAGTGTACCCCACAAATATCCAAACCTCTGTTTTTGGTTCTAGCTTCTTCCTGGCATCTTTGGTCACATGGAAATAGATAGATGAGCCAAAAAATTTAAAATATGAAGCATCCATTTTCTTACCTAAAAAATCCTCCTCTGGTGTACTCATCCCAAGTATCCGATGAGGACTACAAATATGCACAAATAAAACTACGTTGCATGCCTATGCCCATAGATGCAATGGTAGGCCTTGATCATGTAACATAGCTCGTGCTACTCCCACAATTATTTTTCTCTTTCTTTCTGCAACCCCATTCTATTGTGGGTTATGAGGTGCAATCAATTCTCCCTGAATTCCTTCTTTGGCACAAAATTTCTTGAATTCATTAGAGATATACTCACCACCATTGTCACTCCTTAGAGCCTTAACCTTCTTCCCTATATCTTTCTCTACCAGTTCTTTGAACTCAAAAAACTTGGACAATGTCTGATCTTTCTTTTGCATGAAGAAGATCCAACACTTACAAGAAAAATCATAAAAAAAACACATGATACTTGTGCTTTGCTGTGGAAGCTATTGAGAATGGTCCACACATGCCTGAGTGAACTCTCTCCAAGATTGCCGCTATTCGGTTCTCCTTCTCATGAAAGGTGACCTTTGTATACTTCATCTTGGTACATTTATTGCATGTGTCTATCTGCACAAGTGTACCCTTTGGAAGACCTGTAGAAATCTGTTGCATGATCCTCAAAGCACTGTGGTGTAGATGACCCAAACTCTTGTGCCATAACTCACTAATATCCTGACTCACCACCTCATATTCTTTACTTCTCAATGTTGTGCAACCATATACATCAATTTTGTAGAGGTTTTTCATGTAAACCCCAATCTTCTTTACATGTCTTGTGGCTTTGTGACGAAGGACTGATAGATACTCCAACATAGTTACTGATGCTAAATTATTTTTCAAACCTGGTACATGCATGAAATATTTTAATATGAAATATTTACTTGACTCTATATGCAAAGTAACTAAACCAATCCTGGTAGTGGTATACCTCCCATCATCACCCATCTCGATGTGAATATGAAGATCCTTCTCCTCTAAGCTACTAAAGAGTTATTTTTTTCCAGTCATGTGGAATATGTTCCACTATCCAGGTACCACATAGATCCCATCAAAGTTGAAACCATGCATATGATGAGAGAGAGGTCCAACTCAAATTGTGAGGCTAAAGCTTCACCTGATGCAACTCCCAAAACCTTCTTGTTGTTCTTCTTCTTTTGTGGACAATTTGTGGCATAGTCTCCATGATCATGACAATTGGAACATTTCACCTTTGACATGTCTCGCTTCTCACCTTCTTTGCTGGTGTTGGATTTGGAATAGGACTTCTTCCCTTTCCATTTCTTTTCCATCCAAGACACAATTTTCCTCATCATCAGTCTTGGATGAGGATCCATCCCCGGTATTCCGCCGAAACTCTTCTTGTACCAAATCCGACCATAGTCGCTCCCACTTTGGTAAGTAATCCCTCCCATTCATAGAGTCCTGGTAACTATGCCAGCTCTTCGGAAGGCCTACAAGTGCTAGGCTCACCAAGTCATCATCAGCCACAGTAATCTCAACACTTCCAAGCTCATATCGACATTTAGTGAACTTGGTCAAGTATTTCAGGATTGTGTCGCCCTTCTCCATTTTTATTTTCCTGAGCTTGTCCTTGAGTGCCAATTTTTTGTGGTCACTACTTCTTTGAAACAAATATATCAAGGCCTTCCACATAGCATATGGATTTTCCTTTCCATGGTGAATCTATACAATGTGGTATCCAACTCCCTGTAATAAGATACTCCTCACCTTTGCAACATTCTTCCTCCATGGTTCATCCTGCGCAGCATCTACCTAATTGGGTTTAGGAATATCATTGTCAATGAACTCCTTCAACCCATTATCCTCCAATACTGCCTCCATCCTGTCCTTCCATGCAATATAGTTCAAATTTCCCTCGAGTGCATATTCGAGTCTCAAGCTAGTGAAAGCCATCATGGTCAGCTGTTAGCTCCAAAGAATGTATCTGCAAATTTGAATATAGTTCAACAAAAACTCAATTGATTCTCCTCTATTGTGATTCCTGGCACTCTAATACCATGAAGAAATTATACTAGTGGATTCAATCTTATCATGCAATGTACTAAAACAAGATATTGAATGCTTCTAGAATATTTGCTGAATATAAAACATGATCTCTCAATCACATGAAAGTAAGAGAAAGAAGTAAATAAATCGCACAACACAAGATTTTCCTGGGGAAGCAACTACTCAAAACCCATCTATCTATTTTATAATAATCGAAGGAATCATGAAACCATACAATGAATTCTTGCTCATAAGAATCTCCTTCACTCTACCAATCATCTCACACTGATCTAGGAAAAATTTGACAAACACAACCAATTTCCTGCCCACCCTCAGCCTGCCTTAGTCATGAAATTCATAGGAAAATAAATCCATATAAATAGGAATTCCAAACTTCCTTGAATACACATTCCATCGTGGGCATCATTTGGCTTTATAACTATACCTGGGTAGTTCACTAATAATACAATGGATAGTTATCTTCCCTTTAACCTTTTGTGTCAACTCGGTCTTCATCGAAATTAACATGCATGCAACTAATAATAGTGAATCATCAGTTATCCGATACATAACTACTTGTGAATTAAATCTATTTTAATTCACTTGACCTCTCACTTTCTCATCACTCAGTTAGAACTAGTTAAATTGATTTTAACTCAATTAATTTGAAATAACTGATTACACTCACACCACACTAGTACATCAACTGCAACTGGACCCCCAAAATAATAGAATCACTCTACATTCCTCACCTTTAACCCTCAACTCGAAATTCTTGACCTAACTCAGTCTTTCTAACGTAGTTAACTAATACAAGTTGTTATGAGATAACATTACAATTTATTGTCTAATTTATTTCAGGGAAAAATAAATTAGACACATGTTTTCTTGTTGATTTTCAACAGATCTATACACTTTAGCTATTAATTTTCATTAATCAAATTTCATCTTTGAATGCATAAATGGATTCAATGCCAAGAAAATTTCATTGGGAACTTGAATTGTGTAGACTACATAGCTTAAAAATGAAATTACATCAAATCTACTTGCTATTCGAATAAATTGTTGATGGATCTCATAAAAAATTGACCACATGTAAAAAAAATTACCAAAATATAGAACAATAAGACTACTTGAATGTTGTGTAACTAGCTCCAAAAATAGAAGAAAAGAGATATCAATGCCTTAGAAATAAGCCACTTCGAGGGGGCAACCTCCAAGACATTACATAAATGAACAATTCTTGGATGATACAATTTACAAAACCTCCTTTCTATATATAGGAGTCCATGTGGCCATAATGTAATCCTAGTGGGCCACAATGTACTCCTAGCCGACCTAACAATAATAATTTAAGGGCACAATAATAACAAAATGGGGTTACAAGGGTACAATAATAACAATAAGGGGGTTACACTAATAACAATAAGGGACTATACTATTAATATAGGGACCTAACATGCCCCTCTCCTTCAAAAAAGTGTTGTCCTAAACGCTTGACTAGCTCTAGGTGCCTCTGTATAAACTTCTCATCCTCCCATGTAGAATCTTCAGTGGGTAACTTCTTCCACTTGATGAGATACTCTGAAATTGATCGATTTCGTAGCTGTCGAGTTCTTCTTTCCGTGACCATTTCAGGTTCCAATATGATTTTTCCTTCCTCATCAAGTTCTGGCAATATTGTTTGAACTGGAATATTTTCACCTATAACCTTCTTTAAGCATGAAACATGGAAAACTAGATGCACTTGTGAAGAAGCAGGAAGCTCCAATTTGTGTGCCATAGTACCAATCTTTTGCAACACCTTGTAAGGACCATAGTACTTTGGCAATAATTTATTATCCTTCTTAGCTTGCTTGAGGGACATTTGCTTGTATGGTTGTAGCCATAAAAATACCCAATCTCCTACATCAAAAATTCTCTCACTGCGATGTTGATCTGCCTATTGTTTCATTTTATTTTGTGCCAAATTTAGGCTATCCTTTAAGAGTTGGAGAACTTCTTCCTGATGCTCGATGTGATCTTCCACTGCTTGAACCTTCGAATTTTCCCTTAAAGATGATGTGACGGATGGTGGATGATATCCATAAAGTGCCATAAATGGGGTCATTTTTGCTGCAGTATGGAAGGAAGTGTTATACCACCATTCAGCAAGAGGTAACCACTTGACCCATTGTGTTTGTTTACCAGATACAAAACAACGAAGATATCCTTCCAAACATTTATTTACTATCTCAGTTTGACCATCAGATTGAGGATGATAAGATGAGCTATGAGCTAATTGAGTACCCAAACAAGAAAATAACTCCGTCCAAAAATTTCCAGTAAAAATGGGATCTCTGTCGCTCACAATAACCCTTGGGCTTCCGTGTAGCTTTTGAATTCTGTCCATAAATGTAGTAGCAACCGCACTTGCTTTAAATGGATGAGATAAAGCACAAAAGTGTGCATACTTGGTAAGTCTATCAACTACCACCATGATGACACTCTTTCCTTCGGACTTAGGTAAACCTGTGATAAAATCCATTGAAATCTCCTCCCAACGTTGACTTGGAATGGATAAAGGTTGTAGAAGTCTCGAGGTCTTAATTGTCTCAACTTTATTCTGCTGGCAAACCAAACATTCCGCCACAAACTTTTGAATATCAGATTTAAGGCCATCCCAAAAAAATTCTTTCTTCACCCTGTGGTAAGTTTTTAAAAATCCTGAGTGTCCTCCTAAAGGAGAAGTGTGCAATTCCAGAAGAATCTTTTGTTTTATTTGGGAATTATTGCAAAGATATACGCGATCTTTGTACCATAAGGAATCATTTTTCCAACTAAATGTATCAATGTACTAGGATCTTGCTGCAACTTTTGAATGAGTTTCCATACATATTTTTCCTTCTTCCATTCATCTCTTGCTTCGGTTATCCAATCTGGTTGGATAATGGAAATGGCACAAAGAAATGCTTCCACCTCTTCATTCTTTCTTGAGAGTGCATCTGCAACAACATTAAGCTTCCCTTTTTTGTAGATTATTTCAAAGTTATAACCCAACATCTTTGTGACCCATTTTTGCTACTCTTCTGAAGATAGTCTTTGTTCCAAAAAGTGTTTAAGACTATCATGATCAGTTTTTACCTTGAAGTGTCTTCCCATTAGGTAAGTTCCCCATTTATTTAGTGCATGCAATATTGCTAACATTTCCTTCTCATAAATAGGTTTATGTAAATACTTTCCTTTGATTGGACGACTTTCAAAAGCAATGGGTCTTCCTTCTTGCATTAAAAAATCACTAATTCCATTTCCTGAGGCATCACATTCCACAATAAAGGCTTTTGTGAAGTCTGGCGTAGCTAAGACCGGTGCTAGGCACATTGCCTCTTTAAGATGTTCAAAGGCCTTAATTGCTTCAGGAGTCCATGAAAATGCGTCTTTCTTCAATAATGTTGTTAGAGGTGTTGCTATTCTCCCATAATTCTTAACAAACTTACGATAATACCCTGTTAACCCGAGAAATCCTCACAACTACTTTATGGTTGTGGGGACTTTCCATTCCTTAATGGATTTAATTTTGTTAGTGTCTACTTTAACACCCTCGTGAGATACAATATGACCCAGATATTCCACCTCTTGTACTCCAAAGAAACATTTGGATGTTTTTGCATATAATTTTTTCTCCTGCAATAGTTTGAGCACCCTGTCAACATGTTCAACATGATCCTTCCAAGACCGGCTGTAGATTAGTATATCATCAAAAAATACTAGCACAAATTTTCTAAGGAAGGGTTTGAAAATGGAATTCATCAACCCTTGAAATGTAGAAGGTGCATTGGTAAGGCCAAAAGGCATGACCAAAAATTCATAATGACCTTCATGAGTTTGAAATGTTGTTTTTGGAATATCTTCAGTCTTCATTCTAATTTGATGATATCCTGAACGAAGATCCAACTTGGTAAAATAAATTGCTCCATGTAATTCATCCAATAATTCATCAATCACAGGAATGGGAAATTTTTCTTTAATGGTGAGCTTATTGAGCTCCCTATAATCTGGACACATTCGCTATGATCCATCCTTCTTGTGTACCAATACTACAGGAGCAGAGAAAGAACTTTGACTAGGTTGAATTATACCCGCCTCTAACATTTCTGCAATCATACGTTCAATTTCGCTCTTTTGGACTTAAGGATATCTATAAGGCCTGATGTTTGGAGGAACACTTCCTGGAATCAAATGAATAGCATGATCATGATCATGAATAGGTGGGAGTCCTTTGGGAGTTTCAAACACCTTGGAATGATTGTCCAAGACTTGTTGGAGATCTGCAGAAATACATGATTTTGATGTTGGAACTTCTAGTGAGCATAATTGTGCAATTACGCCTTGTTGTTCTTTCTTTAGAAGCTTTGTCATGACATTAGAGCTTATTATCCTTCCTGGCTTCCCCGCAATACCTCGTAATTCGACTTCCTTTCCTTCTGAAAAAAATTTCAAGAAAAGTTCTTGAAAATTAAAAGCTACCGTCCCCAAAGATTGTAACCATTGTACTCCTAGTACAACATCAACACCTCCCATAGGAATGGAAAGCATTGGAATAGTCATTACATATTCCCCCATGGTTAGCTTGATATTATGGCATTTTCTAGAGAAATTTATAGTTCCTCCATTTGCAACCATCACTTGACATTCTGGTGCTGGGTATAGGAAACAATTTAATTTCTTGGCTACCTTACAATGAATAAAATTATGGGTGCTACTTGAATCAATCAACACTATTACCTTTTTCTTCTTGATTTGTCCTTCTATCTTGAGAGTTTGAGGAGTGGTAATTCCTGCCAGTGCATTACACGATATGGTCGGATTCATTTCTTCCTCTTCTAGGGCTGGTTCCTGGTGTATATCCTCTTCTTGTTTATTTTCTTCTTCCTCTTCACAATCTATGTAAAATAATTTCTTCTCAGCACACTTATGACCTTTAGTGTATTTGCTATCACAACTGTAGCAAAGCCCTTTTGCTCTTTTTCTTCCAATTGTTGTGGTGTCAACCTTGTAGGTTGTGGAAATCTAGGCGTAGCAACACTTCCTTCTTTATAGAATTGAGTGGTAGGCTTTCTTGTCGCCATAATTTTACATTCAACTTTTCTTGCCAACCTGAATGCCTTCTCCAATGAATCAGGTTCCAAAACGTGAACTTCATGTTGGATGTTATCCTTTAAAGTGCCTATGAAGAGATCAATCCTGTGTTCCTCTGGAATATCAGTTACCCTTATATTCAATTTTGGAAGTCCTCAATGTGCTGCCCCACTAAACCCTTTTGTTTGAGATTTATCAATTGGCTAAAGAAGGTGTTGCTCTTTGTATCCTCATAATGTGCTATCATTTCCTCCGTAAAATTGACCAAGTGACAATTTTTTTACGGGAGCAAAGCCATCGATACCATACAAATGTATTTTGTTCTAAATGTAAAGTTGCAATGCGTACCTTTTGTGTGTTTTGCACATTATGGATATCAAAATATTGCTCCATCTGTAGTATCCATGTTACAGGATCCTTTCCATCAAACTTCCTCATATCCATTTTTGGAATATGGTGGTTCTTCCCGCCAACATTAGAGTTTATGAAATCACGATTAACATTTATTTTGTTCTCATCATGAGTTTCCTCTACTATCTTCTTACCATTAGGAAACATTTCTTGTATCAACTTTTTCAAACCTTCTATGTCTGCTTTTAGATCATTATTCATGTTTTCCATTTTATCTTCCATGTCATCCATCTTAGATTCCATGCCAGCTTCCATGCCATCTATCTTAGATTCCACGCCTTTCTTCAAACCATCTATATTATTCTTCACACCATCCATCTTTGCTTCCACACCTTTCTTCAAAACTTCCATTTCATTTTTTGCTGCTCTTTGCGAGAGCGAAATTTGGTGCACTTGCTCTTGTAACTTTGATAGATCATGTTGCAATTATTCATCTTCATGAGTCATAGTAGAGCCTTCTAAAGACTTAATGGGTGTTGAATTATTTTTACGGGGCATTTTTTAGAACCCAATACTGATATATATTCTACAATATTCCCTTGGAATCAATTCAAATTGATTTTTCAAACAAGACTTATGCACTTCGGAAAAAAAAATACACACCTTTTTCTTGATTTGGAGGAGCACGATATTGAAATTGGATTATCTCAGCGATTAAAGCTCTTAAATATTTGAAATTTAGCACTAAAGTAGCCCTCTAAATTCTATTTTTAATGCCACAGGTCTGACCTGATTTGGATTCTCCAAGACAATGTTATGTCCAATCTCCCACAATGACCTAATTATGGACTGGTTCAGTAGAGCGAATTTGTACGAATTTCCACGTGTGACTGTTTTGCCCTTCACCTCTGAAATTGATAGCTAAGAAACTATAGTCTTTTTACTTGTGACCAATTTTTACGACACTCCAATCTGATGCTCAGAGAGAGAGTTATTGAACTTTTCCCACGATCACCTCTTTGAGATGAAATTCGAGAGCCTGAAAAAGCACTACCTTCCACAGATCATATCTCCAAAAATGTTGCGAACCAAGCTCTAAAATTTTGTGACAAGTTTCCTCCGGATTTTAGCTTCGCACCTTAAACATTTCAGATTCTAAACCTTCGTAGAAAAAAATTTATAGCGCAAATTCCACGATGACCTATTTAGGAGCCTAAAAAAAGACCTAACTTCCACAGATCATATCTCCAAAAATATTGTGAACCAAGCTTTGAAATTTTTAGACGATCTTCCTCAGGATTTCGGCTTCGTACCCTAAAAATTTCAGCTTCTGAAACTTCGTAGAAAAACATTTATAGCGAAAATGCCACGATGACCTGTTTGGAGGAGCAAAACCCTAGAATCCAAACCTCTGATACCAAATGTTGTGTAACCAGCTCCAAAAATAGAAGAAAAGAGATATCAACGCCTTATAAATAAGCCACTTAGAGGGGGAAACCTCCAATACATTACATAAATGAACAATTCTTGGATGATACAATTTACAAAACCTCCTTTCTATATATAGGAGTCCATGTGGCCATAATGTAATCCTAGTGGGCCACAATGTAATCCTAGCCGACCTAACAATAATAATTTAAGGGCACAATAATAACAAAATGGGGTTACAAGGGTACAATAATAATAATAAGGGGGTTACACTAATAAAAATAAGGGACTATACTATTAATATAGGGACCTAACATTGAAATGTTTTAACTACTACTCTAGATCCATCTTAACTCCAAATATTTCAAGCATCCAGAGAGATCAAATTGTAGGAAAGACTTGCACCTCAGGATATTTTATCCCTATTGGTGCTTGATATATCTAAAGCTAAGATGGATCTAGACTGGTTTAATTTTATAAATACTGTAAAGTGTTTTATTTTTATTTTGGCTAGAAAAAATTACAACATCTCTCCCATAGCTGGCTTGAGAGAAATATATTTTTTTATTAAAATATTTTTAAATATATGTCGATATTACTTAACACTACATAATGAAATAATTTATTTATTAGTCATATTGAATTTTATTATTATTATTATTATTATTATTATTACATAAACTTAACTTATTAATTTTATGTTAAGAATGGAATGAATTGTACATTCTTATTACACAAAATAATTTGATTTTCCAGTTTCAATCACTTCTATTTTTTGAACATTGAAATATTTTATGATTTTCAACATTATTTTTTTGTATTTTTTTTTAACTTTCTCTCTTTATACATATATATGAAGATGATATTGAAATAAATAAGTTAATAAGAATATTTTGTAACAACCACCCTATGATAGTAAAAATCCGTGTGTAAAATTTTGAGACATATGCAAATTTAACTAAGAATGAATTGATGGCTCCTTGAAGGGAAGGACATGGATCTACTACTCTAAGGGGAAGGTTTCAAGGATTTCTTTTATTTCTAGTGGAATTTTGTGAATATACCACACTTACCTCATTTAACTCAATTACCTATCACCATGACCATAATTTTTCCTACACTGATAGGCATCGAAGTTTTGGAGTGGGCAGCAAGGTTGACAGAAAGCACCCACCCCCATTGCCTCCTTATTGGATCGAGAAATGGAAGGATTGTCTTGATAGGATATTCACATTATATTATTAACTCGTACAATAAGGTGAGAAGAAGAAAAAAATATAATGTTTGGTCAAAGAGATAGAGCGAGGAGAAATGAACAAGATTGTTTCTTTGGAATGGACTATTCCTGAGCTAGTGCTAAGAGATTTTTGGTGTCATTTCCTGTGTTGTGATGAAGAATTCCCTGGGTGGCTCTTTGGAGAAATAAATCACTTAGTTCTTGCTGAGTAAGTGGATAATCACTAAGTTGTTGAATAAGTTGATAAAAACCTAGTGTTTGTTGAAGGAGATGATAAGCCACTTGGGTGCTTGTTATTTGTTTGATAAACCACTTGATAAGATCAGATAAGCCATTGTGGTTATTTTTAACATTGTTGATAAACCACCTGGACAATGAAACTATGGATCCTATATTTCTTTCCATGAAAAAATAATTGATAATCCACCTAGACAATGGATTTAAACTACTACAACTAAGAAATACCATAGCCAATCCATGGGTGAATCCCTATGACTGATATCAGAGTGAGAAAGAGATCCAGTAGGGTTATTAATTCCAAATATTAGTTGATAAACCACCCGTAAAGTGCACTCCATCCCTAGGGTGTTTGACTAAGCCTAGTGTTAAATTTCCCTTGAGTAAGAATCCCCTTAGACTCTAGATACGGCTTGAGGGTGGTTAACTGCAATAGAATTTGCAGTGTAGATAACCTATGGTTGGGTGGAGAGTTGAAGTCCCTCTTTCAATTACTAGCTATCTCAATATATCTAGATAAGTAAAAAGTTATGCATATTAGGATTGCAATATGTGATAGTCTTATTTTTTGAATGGATGCTACAATGATTATGCATATTTATGTGTGAGTGCTTAAAATTTGTTATTATATTCATTGTTAACTATCTTGAATATTATGGATTAACTAACTGATAACACAATGGATATTATATATTGTTTATGATTTACAAGTAATTTACATGATTGGAATTGGATTCCTACATTGTCGTAATTGTAAGATCTCATCTTATGAAAAATTGTGTAAACTATTAATCTATGTAATTTCTTTGTTATTGAATTTGAAGCATAACTCCAATTAATTATTCATAATTCACTAAGTTAAGACATTAATGTCAATCTTCTCAAGAGATAGTTGTAGATATACGTGGATGGCTTGTTGACTTGTGTTACTCATTGGCAGACAAGGATTGAATTTAGACATTTCTTCTCGGCAAAGTTAGTGTCTAGACTTATGGATCCACGCCTTCAAAAAATATTTAAATTCCACACTCATTTGTTTCTTCACATGGTGGATTAATATAGAAATAAGGGGTCTCGGGCTAGTCAGACAGAGAGACTTTATGCACAACCTACATTACATGTAGGGCCAAATTTCGCTATTGCAAAGGAGTTACGCATCCAACATTTGGGGATCTAGAATTGGATGGAGGAAAACAATTAAGTGGAGGCCAAATATGTCATAGGTCAGACCTCCCTTTTTTAAGTGTATTTCATTTGGAACTTTGGTGGTCAAAGGGGGGCGAGATGTAGAATAGTGTGCCCTGCACTAGATTGACCAGACGTGGAGGATAATTTCAGAGACTTTGGTATCCAGTGGTATATGGGTTAAACCCCTAGATTCATGGAGGGATGGTTGCTGGGACATATTTCTCATTAGAGTAGAGGAATACATTGATATTCCCATCTTAGGGTAATTAAGTGGTAACGAAAGGATTGAGGAACCAGATAAGTCATAGCCCAAATATAACATATTCATGATGAGTTACACCACAATAGTGGATCTCATGCTAAGTTGATGTGTCTATGTCATAGGGGTCTGACAAGGACCAAGTGGGTGTTATGTGGGCATCCATTGGTGATGCAGCCTAATATCATTGGCTAAACCTCTGATGGGAATAGCTTCCATTTTAGGAATAAAATTGGAATAAACTTTATATCACTAAATATCTCTCAACAATTTGAACATGATGGTGGTATTTCTTGTGAAATTTGAAATATTTGAGAAAACAAGGTTTTTGGAACCCCATCTTCTTAACAAACCTTAGGGTTTGGGATAGATCAACAAGTAACACCTCCCACATACCAAGTTGAGACAAGGGGGTGGGAAGGAGTATTACAAAATGGTATCAAAGCTCAAGTTTAGCTCTCAGAAAAAGTGGACCTTAAATGATAAAATTTAGAGCTCTTTTACATAGTTAGATTAAAACATAAATTAAATATTAAATCCTTGAAATCAAAATTGAGGTCAAGGAAAAGGATAACAATTAAACTATTGTTTTTAATTGTTATATTTTTTTTGAATGTTAGATATACAATTGAAATGGATGCTAACCTTGATGAAAATTTTGATATGATATTTTTTTTCTAAACATGCATATCGACATGGGTTTTATTTTTTGACAAGCTGAGAGATGAATGCTTAAGTGTAGATATACCAAGGTTATGAGTGAATACTATTATTAATTTATGTATGATTCAGGTAAAAATTGGTGTATGTACCAACATATAAGAAGACACAAATTTGACAGCAACAAAATAAAGAAACAGACAATAAAATGGTATAGTACCACACACACACACACACACACACAAATATATATATATATATATATATATATATATATATATATATATATATATATATCCCAACATAATTAGAAAGAGGAATCAGTTGGGAATATGACTCAGAAAAATTCCCCTAATTGGATGGACACTTTCAAGAGCTTAGGGGATAAATTGAGGATTTGTAAGGAATACAATGATAGGATTGTTAGAGCTCAGGAAAATCAAGTTGAATAAATGAAATGGTTGTCCAAATCTAATTATATCTACAAAAGGAAAAACAACATGAGATTGGTGCCAACTATCCAGGGATGCACAAATCCAAGTAGATACCATTTGAAATAAGAAATCATGGATTGGATACTAATAAGGAAGAAGGTAAAAATCAAAGAAAAAACATAAACATGAAAGTGAATACATAGAGAATATAATCCAATCATGATTAGTTATCTAGTGTTGTGACTAATAGACACCATCTCTAATGGAGGAGTGAGAAAATCTTAATTTTGAGAGAGTTCAAGAATGAAAAATCCCCTACCTTTCATAGAGGGATTAATAAGGTTGTGTTAGTGTCATTTTTTTCATCCTTCCACCAATGATCAAATAAAATCTTTTCATGTCATGTTAGGGTCCCATTTTGAAATTTTTCTCATTCCATTAGGT
Organism: Pinus albicaulis; assembly: GCA_034641835.2. NCBI lineage: Eukaryota > Viridiplantae > Streptophyta > Pinopsida > Pinales > Pinaceae > Pinus > Pinus albicaulis. The sequence goes on from CM076580.1 coordinate 410,836,960, forward strand.
CATCATGCAAAAATTTGGTCACCAAATGAAGATTTTTGTCTGATCTCACTCCTTCCAAAATTTTATAACTTGCTGGATCATTTCACCACTTTTCTTAGTGTACCATCATTCATGGATTTTCATCATCATTTCAGTCATTTTTATTCATGGTTTCATTTTTTTAGAGTCTCCATTAGGTCTTAGGGTTTCCAAGGTCATCAAATCACCATTTCATGCATAAAGTCCAGCAAATGAAGGAGTGCCAATAAAGGAATTTCATCAGTAAGTTTGATTTTTAAATTTTATTCCAGAGAAAATGTAATTTTATGTTTCTAATATATAATAATTTCATCGTGTTCCTAAAGCTACAATTGACAGTTCCAAAGCTATGAGGTCCCAAAAGAAAAGTGAAAATCATGAGGTGGGTCACCCTACCTCTTTGAATTTGTAAGTCAAATAAACCTTTCCCATAGTCATTTTCCCTTTCCCCACATCCACATGCACTCCCTGAATCCCTCACACCCCCTCACTTTCAGTCCCTAATCTTCTACAGTCAAACCCTAGTCCCTACACCATCATCACTACCCTATGCTACGTTTTTGGCAGCCTCCTAGACCTAGACCTGAAATAAAATTCACTAGGTATACTCCTACCTTCCCTAACTCCCTTTCCACCTCCCATACCTCCCTAACTCCCTTCCATAACTCCAAAAATTTTCCCATCCCATTTTCCCTCTCCTAAACCCTCTATCCTACTCCTTTCCCACCATCCCCTATTTTGATCCACTAGGGTTTATGCCTTGCATAGCACCTATGGAGGAAGAGAAGAAGCCCTATAACAAGGGAGGTCAGATGTCAAAAGCTCCTTAAGAAGTTTAATAGAGATAACAAGTTGCAAAGGCACATGGCCACTCATTACTACACCAGGAGTTTGATCTCCAAGGTCAAAGTCAAATAATTGAAGGTAAAACTCAAAGAAACCCTAATCATCCAAAAGGAGAAGGGTAAGCTGGATTTTATTGACGATGCATCCATTTTTGCATAACATACCTCATCAGGCATCGTTAGACTGATTTTGAGAATATTTGCAGCAATTTTTGTATTTTGGTGCAAGTTAGTGCAATTTTGAAAATTTTGGCACACATAGGAACAATTTTTCTTCAAAATGTGCTTCTGACCAAATGGAGATTAATTTGACAAAAATGAAATATTTTTTTTCTCAATAATAGAACAAGGAACAAAAACCTCCTTCAGTTTATATAGAGGTGCTATGATTTGGGAGAAATGTCCAAAATATAGTTGTTACAGGAGAGTTGATGTACTTCTAGAGTACTCTTGGGAAAATGCATTGTCTCTGTCATGGTGCGTCTAAATTACTTTCTTGATGAGATAAATGATAACTAGACAGAAATATATTTCCAATGAGCTATCATGAGCCCAATTTTGAGTTCAGGAAGGCCTCCAAAAATGACTTACAACTTCATGCTCTGCTTTTCCTAGGGACATGCTACTATTTTTTACAGGTATTGGGAGAATTGATTTTTTAGAGGCTATACTTAATCATTTGTAGTTTGTGAGGGGTTCATTTTGTATCAGACAAATATACCATTCCAACAAGCTATTATGAGCTCAATTTGGAGTTCGGGAAGGCCTCCTGAAGTGGTCTGCAAGCTAGACGTTGTGCTTTTTACCCAGGCATGTTGCGCTTTTTCCCAAGCATGCTGCACTTTTTCCAAGCACGCTACGATTTTTACAGTTGACTGATTTTTCTAAAATTTTCAATTTTTCTCATTTGATGGATGGATTTATTAAATTTTTACTAATTTAATGATGAAATTTAAATGCAATTATGTCCTAAATAGTTACTAGGGGTAGATACATTAGTTAAATATGTAATTTTGGTCAAAGTGAATCAGTTTCATGAATGATATGGATGAGTTGGCTAACCTACCTAATCACTAGGATTCAAGTTGATCACTTTGGGGATCAGCTCCATAAGTCAGGGATTCAACCCCTGAGAGTGGGAGAAGTAGTTTTTGGTCTATATCTTTCATTCCCTTTCTCATTGCAATGGTTGATTGTTGTTAGATTGGTCACTGAACACTTTTTGTAATTAGACTTTTGGCAAGAAATAACTGACTGAGTTTTAGCTATTTTAATGGAATTATTGTGGTAATGTTATTTTACATTGTTTCTTCCTATGTTTTTCAAATGTGTGAATGTATTGTGATTTCATATTCATTCCATTTCTGAATGTAAACGTTTCCTAAGTTAGAAAGACATAATTCATTCAGCTTATGCTTTGTTTTGGAGGAATAGTTACAGTTTGTTTCATTTTCTTCTTAATAGAAAGGAATTCATATCTCTTATGCTCTTTTCTCAAACGCTAGAAGTCTAAACCACTCCATCGAGATATCCTTTTGTGTTGAAGACATTATCTACCTTGCTCCATTAGATCCCTGGAATTCTAATCCTTGTTTACCCTGAACTAATTTCTTCCTTGACCTATTCACCATCCAGCACCTCAAAAATCAGTTAACCAAACCTCTTTTCTACTATACCTAGCCTAATATCTCATTGATCCAATCATATTGGCTGAGATCCATTGGAGAGAGCCCTCCCCTGCCTAGTAGGGCTAGCTACTTGGCGAAAGATTGGTTTGTGGTTAGCTTCTCTAGTCTCTTTCAACCTCGGAGATCCGGTGGAGTGATAACAGGTTGAACATGTAAAAGCTTATATGTTTGGAGTGAAGAAAATTTAGTTCAGAGTACATAACTTCTTTGAAAACATGAAGGCCAGAGTAGCCATTGTTAGGTTTAAAGGAAAGGTTGATATATGGTGGGAGGATTTAATAAATTACAAGAACATTAAGGACAAATAATGGGCATGGTGAAGGTTTAAGGAATATTTCCAAGAGAACTCCCTATGAGGTACTATGATAGAAAAGTGAAAGAATTACTTAAGCATAAGGTAGAAAAATTTACAACAGATGAGTAAATTAACAAATTTTTGGAGTTTTTGAGGTATGTGCCATATGTTAGAGATGATAAGGTGAATATTCAAACGTACCTCAGTGGAATACCACAAGATTATTAAGACATAATTGAGTTTGATGATCTGAGAACCCTAGAGGACATTATCCTAAGAGGTCAAACATTTCTATGAGAATTACAATAATAAGGTTGAGCTCTGAATAGACTCGAAAAACAAACATAATACAAAATTCAATGGGAAAATGGGCGAAATATTTAGGATACAAGAGAGAAGGGAGGGTGTGAGATTCACCATACCTTCTAAGAATGAGTTTTAGTGAATTTTCACTTCTTCTAGCAGATACCAATCCCCTAAACCTACAATAAAATAGGTTGAGGGGTTCAAGAAAGGGCCTTTGTAGTGTTGGACACATGGGGAAAACAACTTGTGAATAGATTTCCCTCAACATCATTAGAATGACATAAGGTTGTACACTATATGGAAGTCAACAATTGTGAATGATGTGGCTCAAAATTTTCCATGAATATATAATACATTGGACAATAGGAAGTGAAACCATCAATATTTAGTAATGCAAATGGAAGGTATAGTCAGTAACGAACCTATTTCAATTTTAATTGACCTGGGTTCTAATTTTAGCTATATCATCCAGAAGGTTGTAGAGAAATGTTCTCTACAAGAGAAAATTGATGAGAAATCGTGGTTGGTCCAGTTGGCCACGGGAACCAAAAATGCATGATATACTTAGTATAATCGTTCCTTGTTATGATTAGGGGCATGATCACTTTAACCATCCTCAATATTTTTTTCATTTGGCTCTTATGACGTTCTAATCAATGTGGATTTTCTAACGGCCCACAAAACAATGCAGTCTAGGTGACCATGGAATCAAAAAACAACAAGGATAGGATGGAAGAGGACCAGTGTTAAAGCAGTCTAGTGACATGTTTTTAGAAGATATATTAGGATTACCATCTAGGAGAGAGAATGATTTATCCATTGAAATGCTTCTAGGATTAGTGCCAATATTTAAAGCCCCATATTATGCGAGTATGCCAAAACTAGTGGAGTTAAAGCTAAAACTAAAAGAAATGTCAGAAAAAGGGTATATAAGACTCAACATGTCATCCTAGGGAGCTCCAATGCTATTTGTGAAGAAGATATATGGCATGATACAGTTTTCCATAGGTTTCCAACAACTGAAAAAATCCATAATGAAGATCAAATATGCACTGCCCAGAATGGATGACTTATTTAATCAACTGAGAGGGCCTGTGGTATTTACAAAAATATATTTGAGTTTTTTTTGTGACCAGATGTGGATTAAGGATGAAGACATCCATAAGACAACCTTTAGAATAATATATGGAAATTATGAGTTTCTAGTGGTACCCTTTGGGATTAATACACCATAGCCACATTTGTGTGAATCATAAGCAATTTCCTCAACCCACATTTGGACAAGTTTGTGTTGGTTTTTGCTGAAGACATTCTAGTTTATTCAAGGTTTAAAGAATATAATAAGAGAATTTGGAAGTGGTATTTCAATTTCTAAGAGATCAAAGCTCTATGCCAAGCTCAAAAAATGTGATTTCTTCCAATCACAAGTTCAGTACTTGGGACATATAGCTTCCAAGGAAGGAGTAGTAGTGGATCCCATGGATATCAAGGCCATCAAGGAGTGGCCCACTATTGGAGCGAGGTCCCCTGTGGTACACTTTTTGGTATCTTTTTGTACACGTTTTGTATATGCGCATTGCATGAATGATTCAAGGGGCTTTGGGGTGGGTCAAAGTCCCTATTTTTTATGTAAATGTTTTTAAGGGTAAATTATGGGCCTAAAACCATGGTTTAAGGCCATAGTATATGTGTGCTATAAGAATATAAATAGATAGATCGAGTATAAGGAAGTAACTTAAGTGGAATAGACTATTATGATTTGAATGTTTATGCGTCTATAATACTTTTGTAAGGATTTGTTTGGGTTGGGTAGAAAGGCTCCTGCTGGCTGTGTGTGTGGAGACCTAGTTTTGGCTATGTGTGGACTCTACTGGTTGTCTACTGGGAAGGGCTATGTGTAAGGGGAAAGTCTGATGTACTGAAAGGGTATGAATTAATACAAGGAATACTTTTGGTGAAACATTGTGTATTGATCTGAGTTATCTGTTCTGCTTAAGAACTCACTGCTTCTGTGTTGCTTGTTTATATCTATGCGAAGATATCTATTATGGTTATTTATGCATATTGATGTTTGATGATTTTTCTTAAGTAATTACACATTGTTTAGATCTGGATTTGGTTTTGTTATAATATAGTTGCGATAGAGTGATCTATGATTCTGTCTATAATATTTTAAGTATTTTGCACATCTGTTTATGATTGATACAAGTCTGAAATAAATATGCTGAGGGCCACTTCATTCTTTCTTCTTCAGGGTGCGGAAACCTATTTCAACCACTCCCCCATACTGCTTCGAGTGAGACTTTGATCTGCGCAAGAAGTTCATTTCCGAAAGGGCTAGTAGTTAGAGGGTTTGTTGGTTGCATGATAAAATTTTAACCTGAGTCCAGACCCCTCAATCCAAAAAATGGTTTCATTGTCGGGACTGGGATCATTTTGAGGGAGATTTGATGTTGTGGCACCCTTCGTGAAATGAATTGCAAGATTAGCTAGATAGAAATATCCTTGAATTCGCACTCCAAGGGAATTGAAGTACTAAGTTATCTAAAAAAAAGAGGGTACAGAAATACATCTATACAGAATTTCATGAGATATTATTTTCTCCTTTGCAAACGAGTTGTGGGAGTGGTTATTTCACTTGACTAAATTCAATACCTGTGTAAAGGACGACGTAGTCACTGAGTTCAATTCCTGGCATCCATAGAGCAGCAGTACACTCAATCTCGAGAGGCAACCGAATGAAGGTGGCAAGTATTTCGACAAAGGACTTCCTAACCAAAGATTTTTCAAATTGATTTGGGTAACTCTGGGCATTGGGTAACTCTTTTAAGTTTGTACTGGCGAGATTTAACATTATCAAGGACTTCTAATATTCCACTTGGGCAGGAAATGCCACCATTTGGACACATCTTGATAAGTCCAAGAAAGAGAACACATACTACAATGACTCAAACCCAGAAATCTCATATGTGATATATTCCCCAACGAATTCAGAAGCTTCTTCAAACTCTTGCATCCAGATAGCTCAATGACTTGGAGACTTGTTAACTCCCCCAATGATTTTGGAAGTGTTGTCGCTCCTAGAGACAGCCTAGAGTTGTGATAGACCAGTGCCTAGGACATCTTATATAGCAAGGAGCATATGATATAACAAAGGGAGTTATCAATAACAAGCTCTCATTAATATTCCTTGTAAAACAAGGAATATTAATCTGAATGGGACCAAGACCTTCAGGAGCTGACACAGAGACAGGGATATTGCAGACGCAATATGCAAAACTCTAATATAAAAGCAACAGACAATTCAAAGATAGCTTACTGTTAAAGCGGGACGATTCAGAAATACCTCACAGAAATAATTTATCAGAAAGTGTATGTAGTGAATGAAATATTGAGATGATACTAGCTAAAATTGGGTTGATATCCAGATACACAATACCACCACGCATGGGCTTAACAATATAAGAATCCATACATAACAGTAGCATTTTAAAAACATCCTCCCAAGGAAACTAATATAGCAGAAACATGGTTTATATGAATAGTGGAACAGAGTATCATGCATGAGCCATATTTAAAGTGCTTGACTAATCCAAGCATGGGTATCGACTAGGATAAATCCATACCAAAAATTAGTGAGCCACTCGCATTCCAAAACACGATACAGGAAAGATGGATGAAATGAAATGATATAATAAAATAACACATAAGAGAAAGTTACAGACTGTGAAATACCAAAGACCAAAATCCTCTTTAACAGATGGAACTCCTCCTCACTAAGACCCTATGGGCTCTGAGCCTTCATGCAAAAGTTCTACAAAATGTGTACAAAAATCCTTTCACTGCATCATTTTCTGATAAAATATGGAACCCCTAATACTCTGTTCTTCAGGGGTGTTATAGAGAAAAAGAAAACTTAATAAATGAAGTAGGTGATGAACCATCAATTTTATTCATAAAGGAAAGATGGCGGAAACGTGCACGCCCATACTGCTCGATGACTTTGTGCTGTTGTACGTTCTCTGTAGCCTGCTTTCTGAAATAAATGCACTGGGTGAAAGTATCTTCAGGGACACGGTATAGAGATAAAACCATATGAACATTCTGTCCTCTCCTAAAAGAAAATCCTGCTGAAATGAAACCTGAAGGGTATTGTTTCCTGTGCATGGTACCCTCTGTCTTCTAACCTTGAATTAAGGCCTGAAACCTTCAATGATGATCGTCGAATTCCTCTGATTTCCCACTGATACTCTCTGTCGCAACATTAATATTTCCGATTGCAAAATCTATGTTTTGAATGATTCTGGAGGGTTTGATAGATTTTACCCCTGCTTATTTAATGAAATTCATGTCGTAACAGCTTCCTAATCCCTGCTCCATAAATGTAACTATTAGAAGATAGTCCTTTCCTGCATCCTCTGCTTTTGTAATGGAGGCTGTGAATTACGGCAACTTTCCGTTGATGTAACCCTGTAAAATCCACAAACTTGTTAAGGAAAACCATGCACGGGAAGAGGAACACAGTGGAGATAATGGTGAGACAGCGCGACATGGTGGAGAGGTCGTGAAATGTAGGACGATGATAGGAAATGCAGCGTGACGGCGGGAGGTGGCAATGGAGAGGGTTGGCGGAGCGTAGCAGATGAGAAACTTTGAATTTGACCTTTAGAATGATATATAAGGAAGGCGAAAGAGAATGCGTTGAATGGCACGTGGAACGGTGACATGGAGGAGGACCGAGTCAATGGTGTGGCGGGGGTTAAATGAGGGTCGTCCGTTCTTGGCGGTGATCGACGGTGGAGGACGCGTAGGAGGGCAACGGATAGTGGGCCAGGGGTCGAATATGTTGTGATTAAATGCCGTGTAGCTTCGAAGAGTGACAACCGTTGGATGAAGACCCACAGATCGGACGGTTGTCATAAATATCGCTCCGTGACTTTTACCGAACAATAATGCGCGATGGAGAGTGGTTTTGGAGCCGTACGTGGAGACACGCGGCGAGCGATGTATGGAATTGCTATAATTTGAGGAATACTACCTGCCGCTTGAAAGGTGGTGCGATATAAACCACCGGTTTTTGCAATGGGAGCGGGCGTGGGGACCACCAGGACAAGCAGGTTGCGGGCCGTTGATTTCACCATTTGATCGGACGGTAGTCAGGCGGGGTATGGGCGGGACGGAGGTGAACAAACGTCGTCCGATCTATACAGATCAGCGGCTCAGAATGCACCTAATATACATTTGATAAGCGCCTTTCGGTCTGGCGCATGGTCTAGCGCCTGGGTCATGCAGAGGGAAAGACAGAGGGGCTAGGGCCGGAGGGGCTAAGGCCTAATATATTTTCAAATGTGGGTTTTTGGTATTTTATGCAATTTTGAGACTGGGGAGAATGAAACGATAAGCGGAAAATGGATTTTTAGGCCAAACAGAGGGATTTCTAATGGTTTAAGCGAAATTACTGGTCAAAATTTTGACAGAATGCTGACATGGTCAACATTGGCTCCACCTGGGGATGGCATGTTCATCCTTGGACGTGTCGAGAACTTCGTAGACTGCCTGATCATCTTTTATGCAAACTCTATTCTCCAGCACTTCCACTTTTCATTTCATGATTCATCATAGCACCCACGTTATTCAAACAAAGATGAAACCGAAACTAATATACAATATAATACATCAGGCTCTCTCGGCCTGCATTAGAATTGGAAGTAGGGTTTAAGAAACTGACCATTTACAGGGGCATCAAGCAAGTCTCCCTGTAAATTCTCCATCTTGAAAGTGTTATTACCTCCATGTTCCACAATTTTGAAGGGGGCGAACCAAAGTGGATCGAATTTACCATGTTTTCCTTTTTCAGCCCTTCGGATGTTCCATCTGAGCACTAGATCACCAATTTGCAGATTCTGGTGCTTAGCATGCTGATCAAAAAGGTATTTCATCTTCTCTTGATACTCTGTCAGCCTTTGATTTACCTGATTGCGTGTTTCTTCCATTTCCACCAGCTAATTTATTCGCCTGGTCATATCATCAGGCTCTTCCTGACTTTCCTGCGTGAATCGAGCTACTGGTAGGGATAATTTAATAGGAAATACTGCTGCCCTCCCATATACCAATTCATATGGGGATTTTCCAGTTGATCTCTTTCTGGTAATTCTATTGGCCCACAGAGCAAATTTTAACTGGGAATCCCAATTTTTCTGGTTTTCATTTATAATCTTCTTCAATGCCCTTACCAAGGTTTTATTGGAAGACTCTGCCAAGCCATTTCCCTGCGGATAATAAGTTGTAGAGTGACTTAGTGTGATATTATATTGTTGGCAGAAACTCACAAATTTCGTAGACTTGAAAGCCTGTGCATTATCAGTCACTATTCTGGTAGGACAACCAAACCTGGATATGATGTTTTCCTCCATGAACTTTATGATCACAGTATCTGTGGCGTTCCTCGCGGGTATGGCTTCCACCCATTTTGTGAAATAATCAGTGGCAGTTAATATCCATTTATGCTGGCCACTCAATGGAGGATGTATTTCACCTATAAAATCTATTCCCCATTGTCGAAATGGTTCATCCACGTGCACAGGAATCATGGGAAGAGGTGCCAACTTCTACCTTTTAGCAAATTTCTGACATTTCTCACATGCTCTAACCCTGGCAAAAACATCTCCAAAAATCTTGGGCCAATAAAAACTAGGCTTCAGGATTTTGTGAGCAGTGTCCCTCCAGCTGTAGTGACCCCCACAGATTCCTTCATGAAATTATACTATAATACTCTCTACCTCATCCTCTGTGAGACACAGGAGTAAGATGCCTGAGGGGTCTCGCGAGTATAGCCGGCCATTGGCAACTATATACTTTTGTGATTTTAATCTTAGTGTTCTGTACTTAGCTTTATCATAGCTTGGTGGGAAGCTGAGTGTGAGGAGATATTCTACTATCTCTTTGTACCACTGACTGGTGAGGTACTTTATATGTGTTTTTGGAGAAGCTACTCCAATTCCCTGTCGTTCTTCTTTCTCTTCAAATTCCTCAGCTGTTATAATGGAAAAATTTATGCCCAGAGCTTGATAGTTTGATTCAGATAACATTTTAGCAAGCCCCTGTCCCTTGATCAATCTAGTAGGGTGGATTTCTAAGTCATACTCCTGTATGTTAGCAATCCACTTCCCCCTTTTTCCTTCACTATCCCCTTGAATAAGAATATCCTTTACAACAGCTACAGACACAAATGCAGTGATATGGGACTGTAAGATATATACGCAGAGTGCTTTGAGGGATTTTACTAGGGCGTACGCTTGCTTTTCCAATATATTGTACTTTAATTCTGCATCACGGAGCACCTGACTGAAGAAAGCTTTGGGCTGCTCATACCCTTCCTCATTTTTCTGCAATAAAACTCCTGCTATTGTATGAGGTGATGCAAGAGAAAAAATCATGAAAGGTTTGTCATAATCTGGTCCAGCTAGCACAGGGGCTTCTACAAAAGCATTTTTTATTCTGGTAAATGCTTCCCGTGATTCTTGGGACCATTTAACTTCATTATCCTTCTTCAGCATGTCAGTTATATGTCTAACTATTTCGGCATAGTTAGGAATAAACCTTCTTAGGAAATTGATGCGCCCTAGGAATACTTGTACCTCTTTCTTATTTCTGGGAAAAGAAATACCATTTATAACCTCTACCCTCTTAGGATCTATCTTCACCCCATCTTTAGTCACAATGTGTCCCAAAAGTTTACCCTCTTCTAAAGAAAATAAAGACTTTTGAGGATTAAGGGAAAGACCATACCTTCTGCATTTCTCAAAAGTTCTACGCAGATGCTCAATGTGCTCAGTATCATTCTTGGAAAATACAGTGATATCATTGAGGTATACCACCAGGAATTTATCCTACTCCCCAAAAAAAGAAATGTCCATGGCCCTCTGAAAAGTGGCCCCTGCATTAAACAATCCAAAATGCATCCTGGCATACATAAATGTACCCCAAGGTGTGGTGAAAGCAATATTCTTTTGGTCTTCTGGAAGTACAGCCACTTGGTTATAACCAGAGAACCCATCCATCATTGACATTCTGGAAGCTCCAACTACCCTCTGCAAGATGTGATCCATCTTAGGCAGTGGATAATTGTCCTTTAAGGATGCTCTGTTTAAATTTTTGAAATCCACACACAACCTTATTTCTCCATTCTTCTTCTGGACAGGGACTAGGTTTTCCACCCAATCAGAGTACCTCAATGGTACAATTATTTTGGCCTTTAACAGTTTCTTAATTTCCTTCTCAATGGAAAGAAGAAATAGGAGATTTATTTGTCTGAGCTTCTGCTTATGAGGCTTTGCATCTCCCTTCAGTGGAATTTTGTGCTGCATAATACTGATGTCAAAATTTTTCAAGTCCTGATAGGACCATGAAAACACATCTTTATAAGACTGAAATAATTTCTGATATAGATTTTTATATTCTCCAGGGATATTCCTAGACAGTTTTACAATTTTTGGGTCAGCCTCAATACCAAGATTCAGGTCCTCTACCTGATTTTCTTCTACCACTTTGCTTAGCTGCAGTGGGACATCATTCTTGTCAAACAATCTTTCTAGAGGTACCAGCCCTCTAGGTATAATGTTTCCCTTTAACTAAAACACCTTATTGCCTGCCACTTCTCCTCCCAATTTCTTTCTAAAGTATCTTTAGACTCAACCTCTTCTTCATCGACATCAATCTCCATATTGGAGAACTCTCCCACTGTTTCCAGGAATCTCTTCATCTGTTCTTCATCTTCAAATACCTGCCAGTTTTTGATGTTATCTGGGATTGATGGTCGATAACGCACTTCAACTTCGTATCTTAAAAGAGGGTTCTGAGGTGGTCGAAATGTACTAGCAGCTACAACAAGGGAATTAGCCATTCTATTCTGTTCTCGGGGCATGAACTGGATATTTAATGCCAAGAAGAAATTTTCTAACATGTCCCAAACTTCATTCCTATAAGCCCTTAGCCTAGGATGTTTGGTCTGACACTGATTCCTGACTTGTCTGACCACCAGTTCTAAATCTCCCAGAACCTTTAAGCTTTATATGTTCATATTTCTGGCTGTCTGCAATCCTAACAGAAGTGCTTCATATTCAGCCACATTATTAGTGGCTTAATATTCTAGCTTGAAGGACAAGGGAACCCACCTTCCTGTAGGAGAAATAAATAATATTCTAGCTCCATTACCTTCTTTTGAATTTGCTCCATCAAAATGAAGTGTCCAGATCCCTGCTTCATGGCTCTCTGTGGGCTCTTCAGTCTTGATCTGACAGAAGGATGGTTCATGAGCATAATCTTGATCTTCTTCCAGCATCAAGCATGAAAAATTTCCTTCCTTACTGTAGACTGGTGAATTTACAAAGTTTTCAGCCTTAGTCACCATCTTGACAAATCTAGTCTCCCTATACAACCTCCTCTCTTGGCCAAAAAAAACTGGGATAGTGGCATATGTTAAATCCATCTTGAGTGATCCACCGATTTTTGTTCCCCAGGACCTTGATAGAAACATACCAAAACGAGCTGGGATGTCAGCCACCACGATTTCCATTACCACACTTTTAGCTGGGATTTGGGCCAAATTAACCACCAAATCCTTGATCATCCCCAAGAATATAACTCTTTTGGAGTCAAATGAATAAAGATCCTTGTATGGTCGGGTGATTTGTAATCCTAGTTGTTCCATGACTGACAGAGGTATAAGATTATGGGATGCTCCAGAATCTAACAGACAATTATGTAATAGCAGGTCATGAATCACTAGAGACACATAAAAGGGAGGAGTAGAAGCATCTAATTCCTCAACATGTGGACCAAAGACAACCATGGGTCTTTCTTCTTGAAGGTTGAGGCTATCTGGAGTGAGTGTTGCTTCTGGAGGGAGCATGAATGAGGTGACTTGGGTTTGATATGCAGGTTGTTTCAACAACTCGGTCAAAGGCACTGGGATTTTTAATTTTTCAAGTTCCTTTTGCAAACTGAAAACAAGAGAATACTTTTCTATTACAACTTCTTTTGACTCTTTATTTTCAGCTGGGGATTTGATTTCTTTTGACACAGACTTGGTATTAGAGGAACTGTCTGCTTTTGAAGAGGAAGGAATTTGATCATTAGACTGCAAAGGTTTGTTTAGAGAGCCCTTACCTTTGTCTGAGAATTTCTGCATTGTTGATTCCTTTTGAGCAGGTGCTTCCTTCTGGGGAGGCTCCTTTTCTTGATCTTGAGTACAAGTCCTCTTCCTAGAAGATCTGAGATCATATCTTCTATTTAAATGTGCTTGCATGAAATCAGTAAATTGTTTACAATAATGATCAATTTCTTCTTCTTCTGTATCTATGGTCTTTTCTTCTTCTTGCAATGGGCACTCAGTTCCTTCATTTCCCTGTAAAGGGCATTCTTCTCCATCACTATTTGAAAAGGCGAGATTTGCATCCTCCAGTCCATAGGCAGTGTCTTCAGCAGAATCATCTACTGGCCCTTCCAGGTACAATGGGTGTGGTACCTGATCCTGTTGCTCCTTTGCTTCCCTTGGAAATATTTGCAGGGGTGTTTTCCTATACTGAGGATTGTAACCTCTGTTTGAAACATTGTGGAAATTCTTGAAAGCTGAATTCTTGGCCTCCAATTCAAGCTTGACCACCTTTTTAATCAATTTGGTCATTTCTTCTGTTCTGTCTGTGTCTCTGTACTAGTTAGAGGTAGATACCTCTTCTTTGCCCCTTCTTCTGGTATCTTGTTCAGATCTTCCTTTTGATTTACCAGTGGAGGCAAAGTTTTCTTCCAACTCTAGTGCATCTGCCTGAGCATCATCCAGAGTAGCAGGCTTTCTTTCTCTGAGAGAGAAACCAAATTCTGAATCAAAGGCTGCTACAAAAACAAATTTAGCAGCAGTTTGATGAGGTTTCATGTCAGCAGGAAGGCTTGAATACAATTTATTAAATCTCTTGATAAATTCTGACACCCCTTCATTATGCCTTTTCTTGAGTGTATTAAACTCAGTAAGACATTGTCCATGATATTTCTTCTCCCCCCATTTTCTGAGAAAAGTATCTTCCATATTATCCCAAGTGGTAATAGAATGACCTGCCAAAGTCTTAAACCATTTTCGAGCTTCACCATCAAGAGATTGCACAAACAGTCTTAAGACCACATCTAAATGTTCAACATTAAAGTTCTCTGCAAAAGAGCAGAAAGTCTCAAGATTTTTTTGAGCATCAATCTCATTTTCCCCATTGAATCTGGGCAAGATCTTCAGATAATCTTGGGGCATATCATTCAACACTTGGGGTAATGCCAGAGGAGAATATTTATTTAGCAAGAAGCCTGGGACATTTTCCATTGGAGGGGGTGGAGGTAGTGCAATAGTTTGATGAGTAAGAGGAGGAAGAGGAGGTGGAAGTGGAGTATGAATAACAATAGGGATATACTCGACTGCAACCTGAGGGGTTGATGGGAGAAAAGGTCTGTTAATAGCAGATACTTCAGTGACTTCCTTGACCTCTTCGACCTCATGAGTAGGATGAAGACTGTCTTTAAATTGGACACCTCCTCGGGGTGGACTATCTGAATAGTAACCGGTATCTTCGACAGTGGAGTCGGTAATTTGCAATTGAGAATCTTGAGGGGAGGAGGACGAAAAGTCTTCTTGAGAAAATTCAGGAATCTCAGAATGGACTGATTTTCTTTCCTTCCAATTTCTTCTATGTATGATCTTTTCAGGGTCAGACACTAAATGTGTCTTTGGCTTAGACGTATCTGACCTCAGGTGTGGCTTACGAGGAGCCATGACTGCAAATAGATTTATCAAATGAACAAATGTGGAGTCGCCAAGGTGAGGGATTTACAACTCTCAACACTCCATACTCACTTGCTTGAAGAGTGAATTAGATTTTGTCGAGGCCCGGGGATTTTAAAATTTCTCAACTTCGTTCCCCGGAAACGGCGCTAGAAAGATGTTGTCGCTCTTAGAGACAGCCTAGAGTTGTGATAGACCAATGTCTAAGACATCTTATATAGCAAGGAGCATATGATATAACAGATGGAGTTATCAATAACAAGCTCTCATGTTGTCTCTTGTAAAACAAGGAATATTAATCTGAATGGGACCAAGACCTTCAGGAGATGACACAGAGACAGGGATATTGCAGAGGCAATATGCAAAACTCTAATATAAAAAGCAACAGACAATTCAGAGACAGCTTACTGTTAAAGAGGGCCGATTCAAAAATACCTCACAGAAATAAGTTATCAGAAAGTGTATGTAGTGAATGAAATATTGAGATGATACTACCTAACATTGGGCTGATATCCAGATACGCAATACCACCACACATGGGCTTACCAATCTAAGAATCCATACATAACAGTAGCGTTTTAAAAACACCCTCCCAAGGAAACTAATATAGCAGAAACATGGTTTAGATGAATAGTGGAACAGAGTATCATGCATGAGCCATATTTAAAGTGCTTGACCAATCCAAGCATGGGTATCGACTAGGATAAATCCATACCAAAAATTAGTGAGCCACTCGCATTCCAAAACACGATACAGGAAAGATGGATGAAATGAAATGATATAATAAAATAACACATAAGAGAAAGTTATAGACTGTGAAATACCAAAGACCATAATCCTCTTTAACAGATGGAACTCCTCCTCACTAAGACCCTATGGGCTCTGAGCCTTCATGCAAAATTTCTACACAATGTGTACAAAATGCCTTTCACTGCATCATTTTCTAATAAAATTTGGAACCCCTAATACTCTGTTCTTCGGGGGTTTTATAGAGAAAAAGAAAACTTAATAAATAGGTGATGAACCATCAATTTTCTTCATAAAGACAAGATGGCGGAAATGTGCACGCCCACACTGCTCGATGACTTTGTGGTGTTGTACGTTCTCTGTAGCCTGCTTTCTGAAATAAATGCACTGGGTGAAAGTCTCTTCAGGGACACGGTATAGAGATAAAACCATATGAACATTCTGTCCTCTCCTAAAAGAAAATCCTGCTGAAATAAAACCTGAAGGGTATTGTTTCCTGTGCATGGTACCCTCTGTCTTCTAACCTTGAATTAAGGCCTGAAACCTTCAATGTTGATCGTCGAATTCCTCTGATTTCCCACTGATACTCTCTTCCACAACATTAATATTTCCGATTGCAAAATCTATGTTTTGAATGATTCTGGAGGGTTTGATAGATTTTACCCCTGCTTCTTTAATGAAAGTCATGTTGTAATAGCTTCTTAAGCCCTGATCCATAAATGTAACTATTAGAAGATAGTCCTTTCCTGTTTCCTCTGCTTTTGTAATGGAGGCTATGAATTATGGCAACTTTCCATCGATGTAACCCTGCAAAATCCGCAAACTCGTTAAGGAAAACCATGCACGGGAAGAGGAACACAGTGGGGATAATGGTGAGATAGCGTGGCATGGTGGAGAGGTCGTTAAATGCAGGACGATGATAGGAAATGCAGCGTGACAGTGGGAGGTGGCAATGGAGAGGGTTAGCAGAGCGTAGCAGATTATAAACTTTGAATTTTACCTTTAGAATGATATATAAGGAAGGCGAAAGAGAATGCATTGAATGGCACATGGAGCGGTGACGTGGAGGAGGACCAGGTCAATGGCGTGGCGGGGGTTAAATGAGGGTTGTCCGATCTTGGCAGAGATCGACGGTGGAGGACGCGTAGGAGGGCGACAGATAGTGGGCCAGGGGTCGAATATGCTGTGATTAAATTCCGTGTAGCTTTGAAGAGTGACAACCATTGGATGAAGACCCATAGATCGGATGGCTGTCATGAATATCACGCCGTGATTTTCACCGAACAATAATGCATGATGGAGAGCGGTTTTGGAGCCGTATGCGGAGACACGCGGCGAGCGATGTATGGAATCACTCTGATTTGAGGAATACCGCCTGCCGCTTGAAAGGTGGTGCGATATAAACCACCGATTTTTGCAATGGGAGTGGGCGTGGGGACCACCAAGACAAGCAGGTTGCGGGTCGTTGATTTCATCGTTTGATCGGACGGTAGTCAGGCGGGGTATGGGCATGACGGAGGTGAACAAACGTCGACCGATCTGTACAGATCGGCGGCTCAGAATGCACCCAATATACATTTGATAAGAGCCTTTCGGTCTGGCACATGGTCTAGCGCTTGGGTCATGCAGAGGGAAAGACAGAGGGGCTAGGGCCGGAGGGGCTAAGGCCTAATATATTTTCAAATGTGGGTTTTTGGCCTTTTATGCAATTTTGAGACTAGGGAAAAAGAAATGATAAGTGGAAAATGGATTTTTAGGCCAAACAGAGGGATTTTGAATGGTTTAAGCGAAATTACTAGTCAGAATTTTGACAGAATGCTGACATGGTCAACAGGAAGCTTCCTCAAAAATTTTCATTCATCCAACTAAATGGATTGGAGTTTAGTCAAATTTTCCAAGGAACGTGGAAGCTTTTCCAAAATTTCAAAGCCAGACAGAAATACTATTTGGATATTTATCAAATTCCCAAAGAAATTATTTGGCAGCAGCTAAATCTTTGGTCATTAATTGGTTTCAAACATTGACTAAAATTTGCATATATGTGACTATTAGTAGATAATTTATAGTATCTTATAACACGACCAACATTTTGGTCATATTTCTTTGGTCATTGTTGGCTTTAGGGGTCCTAAACCAAGTTCATAGTTAGCACATAACCAATAAAACCCTCTTACTACTGGTCCTTTCGGTGATGACCTACTTGTGTAGGCCAAGGTCTCACTCAAAGTAGTATGGGGGGCTACTGGAGCCATATTTCCACACCCCAAGAGAGAATTAAATGAAGTGGGCATCTTCAAATCTGTCTTATTATACAGACTAGCTTGCGTACCAAAATCCCTGACCAAAAGCCCTAAGTTAGCTAACACAAGTTAACCCTATGCATGCGCATAGACAGTATATCCGTAATCCTTTTAACAATTCTATCAATATAATAATCAGCTTTCACAGCAACAGATCTATGCAACTACCTTTCATTAATAATAAAACAGGTATGCAACCGATCCAATAACAAATAATATAACTCTTATGCAGTAAACAAACATCATACATAGAAACCGATCATAAATCAAGTCACAGGTGCATTTAATACTCAGCTTGCCGAAACAGATCTTTATTCATTATTTCTTTACAAAAACCCTTACAATTCTTCAGATCTACCCGCGTACACAACTAGCGGGGTCTGCACACAGCCAGACTAAGGTCTCCATGCATAGAGCCAGAAGGAGGCTTTCACAGACTAATGCTTACCACAGACTTACATCAGATCAACATATATTCATTGCATCGATTACAAAACTTACTTATCTGACTCAATCTATAATTCTACTTATACCTTAGCCTGCACTCATACTAAAGTCCTCAAACCATGGTTTGAGACTCCTATATTTACCCTTTACCCCATTACAACTCATGAAGGGACTTTGCCTCACCCCAAATCCCCTTGAATCTGCATCGCTTAGTGTGCACGACTCAAAACTATAAAAAATACTATTATTTAATCCCAAAAATGTGGTCCTAAGGGACCCTGCTCCCATAAGGGGAATTTTGAGGTCTAAAGTGGGCCTTCTAAGTAAAATGTACAATCAAAATTCACTTGATGAGAACCAATCAAATTTCAGGGGATGACATCATCCATAATGGTTGATGTACTATTGCTTGAGTTAAAGGTACTTACTTGCCACATTCTCAATGGTGGATTAAAATTCATGGTTAACCATGGTAGTGATCTAAGTACTTTTAAACTCATAAATTAAAGTACTCATAATAAATGTCATTTTACACATTTTGAATAAAATATTATTATTTTCATTTCATATTTTTTGAAAGAAGCAATGCATATTCCTACACAATCTTCATGTATTTACACATTTTTCAATGAATATTATATTTTTTTATTTTCATATATTTATTTTTAAATTTTATATTCATCTCAATTTATTTAATATTACAATTTCAAATTAATTATAAGTTAATATCTATACATATATATTATACATATGAAATAAAAATAAATAAAAATGCAACATTATACTTTTAAGATAAATCAAATCTATAAATAATATTATTATAATATTTATAGAAATACAAATATATTAAAATTAAAGAAAAAATACATTTTAGTTTTGTATGTTGAAAAAAATATATATTAGGTTCAACATAGTTTGGGGCAAAAAAATTTAAATTTCAATATATATATATCTTATATTATACTTATAAATATAAATAAAATTTATTACAATATTTTTTTTTCTTTAATTTTAAATACAACTCAATTCATTTCATTTCATTATATTAATATTATATACTAGTATATATAATATTATGAAAAATAATGTAAATGTTATAAAATATATATTATATTCATTTTTATATTATATATTATTTTTTCTTATGTTATAAATCAATTCAATTCAATATGTAATATAAAATTCATACATAAAACACTATATTACATATATTATAAAATTTTTATAGAGTATATTAATTACATGTTATTATATAATTTAAATAATAGAAATTTTAATTAATAGTATATTATATAATTAAGAATTTATGAATTTGTATTTATATTTTATTTTAAGTTATATAAGTACAAAGGACAAATGCATTACTTGTTCAGTGATAATGACTTTTTCTTCAAAAGTTCATTCTTATTTATAGTCACATCAATACAATTTTTTTATTAATTTTATTTTGGTACAACCTTTGAATTGAATTTAACCATGGTTACATAGATTTTGGTGTGAAAAGTGAATTGCAAATTCATAAATGTATTTTTATTGGTTTAGCTATTATTTTATTATTTCCTTAGGAGGCTCATTTTAGACATCAAAATTCCCCTAATGAATAGTCCCCCAACACAATATTGTGACTCGTCTCGATTCACAGAGGCGCTGGGGTCTTCATCTTTGTATTTAGCTCCTCGATGGCCATAGTGAAGGGCACAAGGACGCCCGCGCTCTGATCAGCAGCACTCTAAGCCATGTCCACCAAATTCTAAGAGGTAAGCCGTTCGGTTCCAAGACTGATACTCTCGTATGTTTGGCTCAAGTTATTGACAACATCATCTAGGTCCTATGATATCTTCATTTCTTCATCTTCCCACTTTTCTGTAAGTAAATCCCCTCTGCGGACAGAGGCAATCCCTCTAGCCCTAGGGTGGGGCTAGCAGCAAGAGGACATGCTAAGGTGTCGGTTCCTAGTTAATGAATGAAATGAGTTGGGATAGATTATCTTAACTATGATCCAACACGATTTTTGTAGCTATAGCAGAATTCTCCTAATCCTCGTCGCGATCCTCCAGCAATGGTCCTCAGGTGCCTACACAAAGATCAAAGGACGAAAGCAACATACAAGACAATAATTGCATTCATAACTAGCTAATTATTCAAGGAGAATTAAACGTATTGCGTAAGATAAATCACATCAACATAGGACGAGACCCAAAACATCATTCATGTATATATTAAGAGAAATAAGGAGATTATAACCAGAGCCTTGACATTGCAGCCTCCTTCAGCAGGTCCAGTCAAAATGCATCTCAGCATTTGTTGGGGAATTTGGACGTGGCAAGGCAAAAAATCCTAAGCTCTCTCTCGACAAGGGTCTCTCTCTACTCTATCTCGCACGAGCTATATCAGACTATTTCAACAAAAATTTCATCAATTCCTATTCAGCTAGCTACATCTATGCGAGAGAGGTGTATTTATAGAAGGAGAGGAGGAGGATGGGATCCCTCAAATGGTGGAAGGGAGGCCTTATCCTTTGGGAGGTTTCCCCAAAAGGAGGAAACAAGAAGCCAAAGTAAGGTGTGCGACGTTATGCAGTCGAACAACCTAAGCTGACTCACTCATGAAGTAGTTATCTTGGAAACTTCACCTCTATATTTAAAAAACTTTCCAAAAATAGGTCGTCGCGGGCAGCTCACTGAGACAGAGCACCAACGGGTGCAGGGCCCAGTGTTAATTTCCTTTATTTGTGCAAGGCCATAACTGCTTACCAACACCAACCCAAAAGCATGTGTTTTTTATGGTCTGTTCCAGGAATAGTCAACAAAGGAAATGTTATTCTCATGGCAAGGGATGCAATGACACTTTTTGCAAGGCATGACACTTAATATAAGTCACAGAAATGGTCCTCCAATGTGCGGTATGGGGATTGCAAGGACGATGACAAAATTTTGTATAAGAGACGCCCCCTAAAGCATGAGGTCCGAGAGAGAGGGAGGAGTGAAATTATTTACGAGAACGCGTTCGAACCAAACACCGATGTCAGAAGACCTACAAGTACAAACACAACTGATATCTCTGATACATGAACATGTGACATGGGCGCAGCCATCCATAATAGAGTACATAAAAACTGAGATTCGAGGTATGGACGCAGCCATACAAAAATAAGGATCAACAAATAGACTCAGGTATGGTCGCATCCATCCAATCAAAAGATTCATTCATATAGTCATGATAAACCAAAATATCTCGCATCCTGGATCTTATCAGAAAAATCCAGGGCCTTGCACTCCATCTCGACCCAAACAAGTACAAATTCAAGGATGCGAATATGTGAGCTGAATTCAAACATGCAAGAAAGTCACCTGATTAACAGCCAATGATGAAAGATGTTAACAGGCACGATAGAAACCACCAATAATGACAATGTTCCTCAAGGTACAATTAGTACAATCCACAGAATGTGAACAGTGTTCTGATGTCAAACACCCATAGAATCCCTCGATCGAAGGCCAATGATGTGGACCTGTCATCGAATGTGAAGAAATTGCCATTGAGGCATGCAAGCTCCAAGGAACCGAAAGGGATTCTCTAGATCGACTTCCTGGATAATGATTTGAAGTCGACAGGAAGTGACCCGGTCGAAGGAGGAACATAATGTTTCCCACTTCATCGACATGAGATAGAGGAACATGATGATAGTGAATTAGGACTAAAAAGGAGGATCAGAGGGAGGTTGAAAACTGCAAAGGAAAACTTCTCTTGAACATATCAGTGACACGACTCCGGATTTGGCAGTATTTGACAATAAGGGATCTAAGGTCATGATGATGTGTCAAAGAGAAGATGAGAGGTCAAAACAGATTACCCAAACCCATGGAGGAAAAAATGACGAAATGAGATGTCCTCAACCTGCCACGAATGCAGATGAGTGTCATGTTCAAGAGCAACATACTACCGACATGACTGAGAATTGGTTCCATTTTCCCCACCATTGTTGGTGAGTACCCCAATTATTTTTGGAAAACAAGCTTGAAGGGGATAGCATATGCTTGTCATGTAAGTTTTTCCTTCGGAAAAATTCATCCTAGTAAATTTTACGAGCCCTAGGAAGGAGGAACTTGGTGACACCATGATGACGGTTTCTGATGTCATTTAGGGTTTAACGAGTTTTACAAAGAAATAACTCGGCATCTTTTCATGTTTAGAGAGTTTGAAAATAAGCGAAAAAAAAACTCTAGCAGTCCCTTTTCGTAATTAGTCTCACCGATCCGAAAAGGTAGAAAAGTGTGTCTGAGAGAACCTCTTAGTCATGATAGGCTAACATATTCCTTTTTCGTAAATAGTCTATTCCAGTCCAAAAAACGGGTAAACGTATACTGGGTAGATATCATTTTTCATCAATTTAACGAGTTCAAAATGACTAGAGTCTCGGCAATATTTTCGATTTTAGAGAGTCAGAAAAGAGCTAAAATATGAATCCAATAGTGACTTTTTTTTTTTTTTACCGAGTCCTAAAAAGTATAAGATACAACTCGTTACTTCATCATCGTTACATTGAAACCTGTCGATGCACAAGAGACACACGTGAAACCCATTTCTCGAAATAACATAGCAAAATAATCGAAAAATCTGTTTTAAAAACTAATTAGGGTTCTAAAAAGTTATAAAATGCCAAATATGGTAAAAATAAATTACTTTTCACTTTTACCTCTTATGAGAAATTTGTTACCCTTTTCCACTGTGATTTTGTGGCATTCACAACGGGCAATCCGGAAGACTAATCTAGAATCCGTCAGTTCCAGGTAAGAGCTTACATCATTCCCTGCATTTTGATTTTACTTTCATTACCTCCAAACCCAAATCTGTAAATCTATTGGGGGGGGGAATTGCAAAAATAGGGTGCGATGGTTGGCATAGGTATTGGGCATGGACCTGCGCCAATCGTCCTAAAATTTGAACTGGGGTGCGCCAATTAGAAACAATCATGCCAAACGTGACAGTCAATTTTAGCATGTAAATTTAAACGAGGAGGCCTAAATTAATGATTCAAAAGCTTTGGATTTGGCTAATGACAGTCATATGAATGTTTCTGGAGGTGTGAAAAGGAAAAATGGTGATCAAATCGAAAGAACAAGAACATAGTGAAGAATATGAGGAAGCCGTGGGAAATAGAAGATGAATGGAAGCTCTCAGAGATTGCGGGCTCAAGAAATTATTTATGACACCATGTCTCAGAGCTCAATCGGAGTTGTTGCAGTACTTGATCAGTGTCTCGGATTTTGATCAGGAAAAATTCATTATTCATGATCAGGAACTTGATATTGAAGTCTGAGATGTTTATTTCATAATCGGACTATCGCAGAGGGGGGCAGTACCAATCATGACCGGCACCTGACCCTTAATGGAGAACATGAGTATGGTTATTGATAGGGTGTGACCATGGGCAAGGAAAGGATCGGGAAGTGGAAAAGTGGACATCCAAACTATTCCTGATTTGGCACTAAAGGTAGTGTTTCACACCATCACCCGAGCTGCTACATCATAGGCGTCACATGAGGTCACAAAGACACAGCTACTTCTTGTTGTAGATTGCATGGCACCAACCCTCTACAACTGGGCAGAGGCAGTGACAATCAACATGAAACGGTAACTGAAAAAATGTAATAAAACCAAGCTGAAGCAGTTTAGTTATGGGTCCATACTAGTATCGTTCATCTTGGAATGACTACCAATCTTCCAGCGTCAAGAGGTGATATTTTCGACACCACCAGACCATGAGCCATAGATGGCCCATTGGGAAAATCTGATGCCAAGGTTAGGGGGCGGTTAACAGATGTCTTGGAGACCGAAGTTCTTTGAGTGGCTTCGTCGACAGATGATTTTCATGGAGGAATGGCCCTACTCTAGCACAAATTTCACTGGTGATGCAGATCTCCCACTCCCAAAAAGAGAGGATTGGGATGATGTACTGGGTAAGACTCATTTTTTATTTTGATGAGTATTATGATTTATTTTTGTTATGCATGTTCTGACATTAATCCATGTAATTGCAGATGTTGGCCCAAAGAGACCTGCAGGTATGTCCCCAATAGCAAGGCAGATTCCTCGCGATTTTGATGTAGCCCCTCATTGTGAGGGAGGCAAGAAGGAGGAAATCATATGCAACTTGGAGGAAATATCCCATGGGATCCCGGACTATGTGCGATTCGATGATGTTCCTCGTGCATACCAGAGAAACACTGCAGGGGTGTCAAACCACGTCCACCACTTGCTGAGGCGGCTTGTACAAGCCATGACGTGTTATCACGAGCGTCGCGCCGAGTAGACACCTAGGTTTTATTTCTGCATATTTTTTGAGAGACATGATGTCTCAGGATGTAACTGAAACATACATACTTTTTTGAACTTATGATGCACATGGATGCAAACGCTTGATATATATATATATATATATATATATATATATATATATATATATATATATATATATATATATATATATTCCTGTATGGATCTTGTCATGTGATGATGATTGTTTACAAATTACGCAAATGTCTATCTAATACAATATTAGCTACTGTATCAGTCAATGCATTCATTCGTCTAGGAATATGTTGATATGTAATGTAATCAAAATGTCTTTCCAGTAAACTAACACACATATACAACCTTAATATGTGAGGGTTTTTAACA
This sequence comes from Pinus albicaulis, assembly GCA_034641835.2. Classification (NCBI taxonomy): domain Eukaryota; kingdom Viridiplantae; phylum Streptophyta; class Pinopsida; order Pinales; family Pinaceae; genus Pinus; species Pinus albicaulis. Next base: position 410,862,105 of record CM076580.1, read on the forward strand.
AAATAATTTCCATTAAGTTGAAGAAAAACAAGTTGTGAGTTTAGGTTAACAATCAATGTACGAATGTTGAGGGTAATAGCCTCAGTTAATAGTTCAATAACAACACTATATTCAGCTACATTGTTTGTATTTCATCCTAGATAGATACCTTGAAGGTTTATCAACTCACCAGCAAGATCATAAATCACCCAGGCTACTGAAGATAGGTTCCGGGTACTACGGGAAGCACCATCCGCAAAACTGACATAAGGGGTAATAGACATATGCACAATAATAAATGATCCAATAAGAAGGAAAACACTCGCAAAGCACACCAAGCCAAAAATGTACAAAAACATGCACGAATAACTCATGCATAGCATTTTTTAAAATACAACCCATTTCTGGGTTGATCCAGAGGATAACCTTCATAATCAATAAGCTCATAAGCCCCATTTTGCAAAACATGTTTAACAATGTAGGGCCCATGCCACATGGGTTGAAATTTGCCTGCCCCCAACTTATCATGATCTTGGTCGTATAGGAGGATGAGGTCTTCTTCTATGAAGGAACGAGGGGAAACCGACTGGTCAAAATGAGCTTTGAGCTGCTTTTTATGTGCTTCAATGTCAACAGCAGAAAAGTGGCGAGTTTCATCCAACCTTTCTAAGTAGAGAAGATGTTCTTCTTCTAGCGAAGTATTCGGAAGAAATTCAACAACTAGCTTTAGCAAAGGTATTTTACATTCAATTAGAAGGGTTGCTTTCAGAGCGTAAACAAGCTGAAATGGAGTGAATCTGGTTGCATCCTTTACTTAGGTTCGGTATGCCGAAAGAGCCGAAAATAACATGAGATGCAAATTTAATTTGTGCATCCAATAGTACATTGAATCATAATGACGAGAACTTTGTTCATGGCTTCAACCCGGCCATTGGCTTGAGTGATATGAATGGAATGTATTATTTTTGTTGTGCTAAGTATCCAAACAGTAATTAAATTGTGTGCATAAAGTTTACTGAAGTTTGCAAGTGAAAAAATGGTTTTATCTTTGTTAAATAGATTTACGTGTGAGGTTAAAACATGTAAAATTCTTGTATAACACTTACAATAGTGAATAATATAGAATTAAACATCACATGTAACAATACTCAGCAAAATTGATGAAGAATTTCACCCCTTCTGGGCTACATCTGCTAGTACATCTCCCAATGGCAAGTCCTTCATATATTATTGCTCAAAAATGGTAAGTACATGTGAATAAAAGCCTCAAATGGTTGTGCTCTCTGTAAATAAAACTTCAAAATGTTTGAATTAGTTAGGAATGACTTCATTTATAGAAAACAGAGAATGGATGCTCAATACACTAAAAACACCCTAATGGCCCTGGTGGCTCCTTGGCCTCTCCTAAAGCTAAACCTATAAACGATGAGCTCTGATGGCTCTGAAACCTCTTCTAATGGGTTCATAATGTCAAGAATACCAGAAATTTACTATTCATGCATCAAAATTGGTCGAATATCCAAGGATTTATGGCCAAAAAAGTAAACTGCCCAATATCCCTTAAAAAACTCCTCCAAAACTGGAGGAAATCCAGTTAAACCTGCCAAACATGGCTCCGGTGCTAAAATTGGTGGTTCCGCCAATTGTAACTGCCAACACTGGCAGTTAAATTTAATTTCAGGCGAGTTCATGTGACCGCTCCGCACTGAATGCCGAGAAAACCGCGCATAATCATTTGTATTAAAGTTTACAACCCACCATGTGACAAGTTTTCCGCTAACCGTTCTTTGCGCCAACGGTAAAGATCATGGTTGCATGTGGCCATGATTCCGGGCCGGTGGTCATATGGGAGAGGGGGGGGGGGGTCTAGCCCCTCGCAGTTGGCCTCCCAAACCCTCAAACCGAAACATTATAAAACATCAATAAATCCAGCGCTCAATGTTAGTTAGGAACTGCAACGACAGTGCAACGGTTGGGAAATTGTGTTTTGTGCGGAAAGGTCCGCGGTTCAAATCTGGTGGGCTAAAAAAAAAATTTGAAGCATTCCTCCTCTAGCCTAGGGCCACATGGCAGCCTCTGGGCCTGCCACGTGGCAGCCCTTAATTGGCCCAAAAATTAAAAAGTCAACCAACCTTCAAATCAAACATTGCCACTTGGCCTTCTCTAATTGGTCCTTACAGAATATTCTGTGGAATATTCTGAGGAATAGTCCAAGAATATTCCCTGGAATATTTTCTTTTTTAATTTTTCAAATTTCAAATTCAAACTTGGTCAAAGTCATTTTTTGGGAGTTTATTGGGCCTTTCAAAGCTTCATAACTTCTTCATAACAATTTGTGGCACCAGTATCGCAGCGACAAGACCTTTCCGGTTGCTCAAGTTGCAAACACTTTTGAGCACTTTAATTTTTAGGAATTTTTGAACAATGGACATGATATCCTGATCACACCTCCCCACTGGGAAGATTTTTGACCCGAAAAGCTCTCTGGACTACTGAACATGAAGATGAGGAGACCGTTTCCCCACTCTTCCAATATTAATCCACTCAAATTTCCCTGATTTCATTAATTGGATCTTTTCATGAAACAAAATTTTTTTCCTTGAATCCACTGACCAACCGTTGTTGACTTTGACATTGTCATGTTGCACATTTTCAAAATTTGCAGAACATCAACTTAACTTTGCAGTAAACATATTTTTTCTACATTGTTCTATAATCAAAGGAAACTGAAAAATTACTTTCACCTTGCATCTTGTCCGTATGGCGATTTTTTGTTGAATTAGTCTTGTACTTGTGTCGATTCCAAACCAAGTTTCTTCACCATTGTACCATTCCTTTCTAAAACTAGCAATGATCATTGCTGAATCTTGTACCTTCTTTGTTATGTTGCTTTTACCTCTCTTGGAAATTTGCAACTTCTTGCATTAACACTTTGTTTTCACCATCGTTCAACAACAAGGATGATTGCTGCAACTGCTTGTCATCTTCTTTCAAAGACAAACTCCTTTCAAACTGAAACAACTCATTACATATATTAGCATTTACATGAAAAGGATTATGTAAAACTTTGCTTAATCATCATCAATGTCAATTTTTGACTTGCATTGACGAGCTTCTTCATCTTCCCTGCATTCACTAAAGAAGAGTCTAGTTTTTAGTGATGAGCTCTCAGAATATATTCCTTTCCATCCTTCAATACTTGTTCTCATGGCGACGAAAGATAGCTTTCCTGTCATACAATTAAGGACTACCCAACACCATACCTGTAATATCAAGCGGAACAACATCTAATTCAACTATGTCAATAAAATGTGTTGTTATTGCAAAGCGCAACATGCACTTCTTTGAAACCTGTAAATTTGCATCCTTGCAAATCCAACCACGTGGATATGGTTTCAGATGTCGAATGGTCTCAAGATTTAGTTTCTTGACGAATTCTTCATAAATAAGGTTCGCTTGCGACCCACTGTCCAATAGTGTGTCAACCTTGGTATGTTTGGAAATGACCCTAACATAAAACAATTCAATTATTTTTTCTTCACTTGTAGCTTCTATGTGACAGTTATAAATACTAGAACTAGGTTTATTTTAATTCTCTTTCCCCTTTAAGTTCTTTAGTGCCATAGCTATGATTTTTGTTTCATCTCCTTATTCTGACCCTAGGTCTTGTTCAACTATTGCAACTGTCTTGCCTTTCTCCTTGGCTTTATCTTTCGCTTTAAAACTTTCTGGTTTTAACTGTGGATGAAGTTTCCAACAATGGTCCTCATCATGGCTTGTTTTAGAACAATGTTTGCAGAAGAATTTTCCCTTCTCTTTTCTGGAATTTTCATTTCTCTTTTTCTTCCATATGCCTTTAAACTCGCTTTCCTCATTCTCATCTAAGTTTTGTTTTCCCCTTGCCTCTAACTGTGTGGCTTGAACACAACCCTTATCTAGGCTAGTAGGGTTAAACATGAGAATGGTATGTCTTAGGTAAGTATGTAAACCTCCTATATACTTGAGTAAAGTGTCCTGGCTATGCAAATATACTCCTAGGAAAAGAGCTCTTCTTCTAAATTCTTGGGGGTTACAACAATAATGGACTATACTAGTAATATAGGGACCTAATATGCCCCTATCCTTCAAAAAAGTGTTGTCCTGAACACATTTGAGTAGCTCTGGGTGCTTCTGTATAAAATTCTCATCCTCCCATGTAGAATCTTCAGTGGTTAAGTTCTTTCACTTGATGAGATACTCTGAAATTGCTCAATTTTGTAGCTATCGAGTTCTTGTTTCTGTGACCGCTTTAGGTTCCAATATGATTTTTCCTTCCTCATTAAGTTCTGGAAATATCATTTGAACTGGAATATTTTCATCTATAACCTTCTTTAAGCATAAAACATGGAAAACTGGATGCACTCGTGAAGAAGCAGGAAGCTCCAATTCGTACGCCATAGTATGAATCTTTTGCAACACCTTGTAAGGACCATAGTACTTTGGTGGTAATTTATTATCCTTCTTAGTTTGCTTGAGTAACATTTGTTTATATGGTTGTAGCCATAAAAATACCCAGTCTCCTACATCAAAACTTCTCTCACTGCAATGTTGATCTGCATGTTGTTTCATTCGATTTTGTGCCAAATTCAGGTTATCCTTTAAGAGCTAGAGAATTTCTTGTTGATGCTCGATGTGATCTTCCACTAATTGAACCTTCGAATTTTCTATTAAGGATGATGTGATGGACGGTGGATGATATCCATAAAGTGCCATAAATGGGGTCATTTTTGCTGCAGTATGGAAGGAAGTGTTATACCACCATTCAGCAAGAGGTAACCACTTGACCCATTTTTTTTGTTTATCATATCGAAAACAACAAAGATATCCTTCCAAACATTTATTTACTATCTCAGTTTTACCATCGGATTGAGGATGATAAGATGAGCTATGAGCTAATTGAGTACCAAAACAAGAAAATAACTCCATCCAAAAATTTCCAGTAAAAATGGGATCTCTGTCGCTCACAATAACCCTTGGGTTTCCATGTATCTTTTTAATTGTGTCGATAAATGTAGTAGCAACTATACTTGCTTTAAATGGATGAGATAATGCACAAAAGTGTGCATACTTAGTAAGTCTATCAACTACCACCATGATGACACTCTTTCCTTCGGACTTAGGTAAACCCGTGATAAAATCTATTGAAATCTCCTCCCAACGTTGACTTGGAATGGATAAAGGTTGTAGAAAACCCGGGGTCTTAATTGTCTCAACTTTATTCTGCTGGAAAATCAAACATTCCGCCACAAAATTTTGAATATCATATGTAAGGCCATCCCAAAAAAATTCCTTCTTCACCTTGTGGTAAGTTTTTAAAAATCCTGAGTGTCCTCCTAAAGGAGAAGTGTGCAATTCCAAAAGAATATTTTGTTTTAGTTGGGAATTCCTACAAAGATATAAGCGATCTTTGTACCATAAGGAATAATTTTTCCAATTAAATGTATCAGATGTACTAGGATCTTGCTGCAACTTTTGAATGAGTGTCCACACTTCTCCGTCCTTCTTCCATTCATCCCTTGCTTTGGTTATCCATTCTGGTTGGATAATAGAAATGGCACAAAGCAATGCTTCCACCTCTTCATTCTTTCTTGAGAGTGCATCTGCAACAACATTTAGCTTCCTTTTTTTGTAGATTATTTCAAAGTCATAACCCAACATCTTTGTGACTCATTTTTTCTACTCTTCTGAAGATAATCTTTGTTCCAAAAAGTGTTTAATACTATCATGATTAGTTTTTACCTTGAAGTGTCTTCCCATTAGGTAATTTTTCCATTTCTTTGGTGCATGCAGTATTTCTAACATTTCCTTCTCATAAATAGCTTTTTGTAAATACTTTCCTTTGATTTGACGACTTTCAAAAGCAATGGGACTTCCTTCTTGCATTAAAACAACACCAATTCAATTTCCTGAGGCATCACATTCCACAATAAAGGTTTTTGTGAAGTCTGGCGTAGCTAAGACTGGTGCTAGGCACATTGACTCTTTAAGATGTTCAAAGGCCTTAGTTTCTTCAGGAGTCCATGAAAATGCATCTTTCTTCAATAATTTTGTTAGAGGTGCTACTATTCTCCCATTATTCTTAACAAACTTGTGATAATACCTTGTTAACCCAATAAATCCTCACAATTTCTTTATCGTTGTGGGGACTTTCCATTCTTTAATGGCTTTAATTTTGCTAGGGTCTACCTTAACACCTTCGTGAGATATAATATGACCCAGATATTCCACCTCTTGTGCTCCAAAGAAACATTTGGATGTTTTTGCATATAATTGTTTCTCCTGCAATAGTTTGAGCACCCTCTCAACGTGTCGAACATGATCCTTCCAAGACCTGCTGTAGATTAGTATATCATCAAAAAATACAAGCACAAATTTTCTAAGGAAGGGTTTGAAAATGGAATTCATCAACCCTTGAAATGTATAAGTTGCATTGGTAAGGCCAAAAGGCATGAACAAAAATTCATAATGACCCTCATGAGTTCGAAATGTTGTTTTTGGAATATCTTCAGTCTTCATTCTAATTTGATGATATCCTGAACGAAGATCCAACATGGTAAAAAAAACTGCTCCATGTAATTCATCCAATAATTCATCAGTCAGAGGAATGGAAAAATTATCTTTAATGGTGAGCTTATTGATCTCCCTATAATCCAGACACATGCGCCATGATCCATCCTTCTTGTGTACCAATAATACAGGAGAAAAGAAAGAAATTTGACTAGGTTGAATTATACCAGCCTCTCACATTTCTGCAATCATACGTTCAATTTCACTCTTTTGGACATAAGGATATCTATAAGGCCTGATGTTTGGAGGAACACTTCTTGGAATCAAATGAATAGCATGATCATGATCATGAATAGGTGGGAGTCCTTTGGGAGTTTCAAAAACCTTGGAGTGATTGTCCAAGACTCTTTGGAGATCTGCAGAAATAGATGATTTTGATGTTGGAACTTTTAGTGAGAATAATTGTGCAATTACGCCTCGTTGTTCTTTATTTAGAAGCTTTTTCATGACATTAGAGCTTATTATCTTTCCTGGGTTCCCTGCAATACCCCATAATTCGACTTCCTTTCCTTCTGAAAAAAATTTCAAGAAAATTTCTTGAAATTTAAAAGATACTATTCCCAAACATTGCAACCATTGTACTCCTAGTACAACGTCAGCACCTCCCATAGGAATTGAAAGCATTGGAATATTAAATACATATTCCCCCATGGTTAGCTTGATATTATGGCATTTTGTAGAGCAATTTATAGCTCCTCCATTTTCAACCATCACTTGATATTCTGGTGCTGGGTATAGGAAACAATTCAATTCCTTGGCTACCTTACAATGAATAAAATTATAGGTACTACCTGAATCAATCAACACTATTACCTTTTTCTTCTTGATATGTCCTTCTATCTTGAGAGTTTGAGGAGTGGTAATTCCTGCCAATGCATTACACGATATGGTCAGACTCATTTCTTCATCTTCTAGGGTTGGTTCCTGGTGTATATCCTCTTCTTGTTCATTTTCTTCTTCCTCTTCACAATCTATGTAAAATAATTTCTTCTCAGCACACTTTTGACCTTTAGTGTATTTTCTATCACAACTATAGCAAATCCCTTTTGCTCTTTTTTCTTCCAATTTTTGGGGTGTCAACCTTGTTGGTTGTGGAAATCTATGAGTAGCAACACTTCCCTCTTTATAGAAGTGAGTGGTAGGCTTCCTTGTTGCCATAATTTTACATTCAATTTTTCTTGCCAACCTGAATGGCTTCTCCAATGAATCAGGTTCCAAAACGTGAAATTCATGCTAGATGTTATCCTTTAAAATACCTATGAAAATATAAATCATGTGTTCCTCTGCAATATCAGTTACCCTTATACTCAATTTTTGGAATTCCTCAATGTGCTCCCCCACTAAACCCTTTTGTTTGAGATTTATCAATTGGCTAAAGAAGGTGTTGCTCTTTGTATCCTCATAATGTGCTATCATTTTCTCCGTAAAAATTGACCAGGTGACAATTTTTTTATGGGTGCAAAGCCATTGATACCATAAAAATGTATTTTGTTCTAAATGTAAAGTTGTAATACGTACCTTTTGTGTGTTTTGCACATTATTGAGATCAAAATATTTCTCCATCTGTAGTATCCATGTTATAGGATTATTTCCATCAAACTTCCTCATATCCATTTTTGGAATATGGTGGTTCTTCCAGCCAACATTAGAGTTTATCAAATCATGATTAACATTTATTTTGTTCTCATCATGAGTTTCCTCTACTATCTTTTCACAATTATGAAACATTTCTTGTATCAACTTTGTCAAACCTTCCATGTCTGCTTTTAGATCATTCTTCATGTTTTCCATTTTTTCATCGATCTTAGCTTCCATGTCATCCATCTTAGATTCCATGCCAGCTTCCATGCCATCTATCTTAGCTTCCATGTCATCCATCTTAGATTCCATGCCAGCTTCCATGCCATCTATCTTAGCTTCCATGCTATTCTTCAATCCATCCATATTATATTCCACACCTTTCTTCAAACCATCCATCTTAGTTTCCATGCCTTTCTTCAAAAATTCCATGTCATTTTTTGTTGCTCTTTGCGAGAGCGAAATTTGTTGCACTTGCTCTTGTAATTTTGATTGCCATGTTGCCACTCTTCATCTTCATGAGTCATAGTAGAGTCTTCTAAAGGCTTAATGGGTGTTGAATTATTTTTAAGGGCCATTTTAGAATCCAATATTGATATTTATTCTACAATATTCCCTTGGAATCAATTCAACTTGATTCTTCAAACAAGACTTATGCAATTCATGAAAAAAATACACACCTTTTACTTGCTTTTGAGGAGATCTATATTGAAATTGAATTATCTCTATAATTGCAGATCCTCGATATCTTAAATTAGGCCTTGTAGTAGCCCCTTGAAGCTTCTTTCAAATGTCACAGTTCTAACCTGATTTGGATTATTCAATGCAAAGTTATGTACAATCTCCCACAATGACCCAATTGTGGACTGGTTCAGTAGAGCGAACTTGTATGACTTGACGCGTGTCACTATTTCCTCCTTTGGCTCTGAAATTGATAGACAGGAAACTACATTCTTTGTATTTGCGGCCACTTTTTACATCATTCCAATCTAATGCTTAGAGAGAGAGAGTTATGAATATTTTCCCACGATAACCTCTTTGAGATGAAATTCGGGAGCCTGAAAACGACCTAACTTCCACAGGTCATATCTCAGAAAATATTACGAACCAAGTTCTGAAATTTTGGGACAGTGTTCCTCAGGATTGCGGCTTCGCACTCTAAACATTTCAGCTTCTGAACCTTCGTAGAAAAAAATTTATAGCGCAAATTCCACAATGACCAGTTTGGAGCAGTGAAAACCCTAGAATCCAAAGCTCTGATACCAAATGTTGTGAAACCAGCTCCAAAAATAGAAGAAAAGAGACATCAACGCCTTATAAATAAGCCACTTCGAGGGGGAAACCTCCAATACATTACATGAATGAACAATTCTTGGATGATACGAATTACAAAACCTCTTTTCTATATATAGGAGTCCATGGGGCCAGAATGTAATCTTAGTGGGGCCACAATGTAATCCTATCCGACCTAACAATAATAATTTAAGGGCACAATAATAACAATATGGGGGTTACATGGGTACAATAATAACAATAAGGGGGTTACACTAACAACAATAAGGGACTATACTAGTAATATAGGGACCTAACATGGCCTCTTGACGATCCTTCTCATTCCTTGTGAAGTTTAGATCCTTCTCCTTCTAGTATTTCATTCCTTTCTTGATAAATCACTCTCACCATTTCAGTCAAGTCAAGGAATGATTTCCTGAACACTCTTTCTTCATCCTTGGGATCAACTTCTTCATGGAATTATCCTTCTCTTGAAAAAATTCTTATGGCTTCTTCTGCTTCTCTTTGAGGTGAAATTGAAGGTGGAGATAATGGCACTCTTTCCCTCCTTGGTTGAGGATTTCTTTGAGATTTCACCAATTTACCTTCTCCTCTCTAAAGCTTTAGCCTAGTAAGCATTAAAAACTTTGCAAACTATTAAAAAAACTTTGCATAATAACAATACAGAGAGTAAAAATCTATCTCTGAGACCATCTTGATCTAAATGGAATGTATTAGTTTTGTTGTGCTAAGTATCCAAATAGTAATTAAATTGTGTGCATAAAGTTTACTGAAGTTTGTAGGTGAAACAAATGGTTTTATCTTAGTTAAACAGATTTTTGTGTGAGGTTAAAGAATTTAAATTTCTTGTATAACACTGTACAACAGTAAATAACAGAGAATTAAACAACACATGTAACAACACTCAGAAAAATTGATGAAGCAGTTCAGCCCTCCTGGGCTACATCTGCTGGTCTAGCTCCCAATGGCATGTCCCTTATATCTTATTGCTCAAAAATGGTAAGTATAAGTGAGTAAAATCCTCAAATGGTTGTCCTATTTATAAAAATAGCTTTAGAATGTTTTAATTAGTTAGGAATGACTATTCATTTGCAAAAAACAAATAATGGATGCTCAATACACTGAAAACACCCTAGTCGCCATGGTGGCTCCTTGACCTCTCCTGAAGCTAAACCTGTACAAGATGACCTCTAATGTCTCTGAAACCTCTACCAATGTGTTCATAATTTTTATAATACCAAAAATTGACTATTCATGCATCAAAATTGGTCAAATATCCAAGGAGTTATGGCCAAAATAGTAAACTGCCTAATATCCCTTAAAAAACTCCTCCAAAACTAGAGGAACTCCAGTTAAACCCGCCAAACATTGCTCCGCCCCCAAAATTTGTGGTTCTACCAACCCTAACCACCATCACTGGCAGTTAAATTTAATATCAGGCGGGCGCATGTGACCGCTCCACACTGACCTCCGAGAAAACCATGCATAACGATTTGTATTAAAGTTTATAACCCGCCATGTGACAGGTTTTCCGCTAACCCTTATTTTCATCGGCAGTTAAGATCGTGGTTACATGTGGTCGTGGTTACGGGCTGGAAGTCGGGGGGGGGGGATGGCCTCCCAAACCCCTAAACCAAAACATTATAAAACATAAAAAAATCTGGTGCTCAATGTTTGTTAAGAAATGTGACGATGGTGCGACGGTTGGGAAATTGTGTTTTGTGTAGACAGGTCCACAGTTCAAATCCAGTGCACTACAAAAAAAAAAATTGAACCATTCCTCATCCAGCTTGGGGACACGTGGTGGCCTCCGAGCCTGCCACATGGCAGCCCTTAATTGGCACAAAAATAAAAAACTCAACCAACCTTCAAATCAAACATTGCCACTTGGCCTTCTCTGACTACTCCTTACAGAATATTTTGGGGAATATTTTGAGGAATATTCTAGGGATATTCCCTGAAATATTCTCTTTTTAATATTTCAAATTGCAAAGTCAAACTTGGTCAAAGTCATTTTTTTGGAGTTTACTAGGCCTTCCAAACCTTCATAACTTCTGCATACGACCTCTGTTTTACGAACCGTTCACAGCAACAGAATTGTAGCGATGATACCTTTCTGGTCGCTTAGGTTTCAAACACTTTTCATCACTTTCATTTTTTAGCCTTTTTGAACAATGGACATGATCTCCTGATCACAGAGGGAAGTATGGCATTGAGCTGTCGTGACGCAGACCCAACTTGGAAGTCAACTCCGCTACCATGTAATGCCGAAAATGGGAACCATGGTCGGTAATAATGGCTTGAGGCACACCAAACCTATAAATGACATGATTGAATAGAAACTGTGTTGTTGTGTTAATGTCAACCGTAAGTGTAGGAATTTCTTCGGGCCATTTGGTGAAGTAGTCAATGACTACGATGATATAAGACGGCCCCCAAGTTGAGTGAGGGTTACACGTCATAAAATTGATGCCCCACTTCGCAAAGGGACCAATGGTAATGACAGGGTGGATATGGGAAGGTGGCGCATGCATCTTACGCTGATATATCTGGTAATCATGGCACTTACGGACAACAACAATGCAGTCTTTAAAGATGGTGGGCTGGAAATACCCAGCACGAAGAATTTTCTATGCAATAGCATAACCAAACATGTGACCGCCACAGGTGCCACTGTGACAATCATTCAAGGCTTTGTCAGCCTCCTTGAGAGTCAAACCCTGGCGGAGAATGGAATCAACTCCGATGCGGTAGAGTGTATCTCTGACTAAAAGATGGGGTTTGTGATTTATGACGGATGCGTCTATGAGCATCCTTTGTCAACTTAGATTAGAAGGTATAAGTGTGAATATATATGATGATATCACCATACCAAGGATCGAGGGTGTTAATCAAAAAAAGTGTGTCATCTGGAATGCGTTCCTCGGAACCAGACGGAGCAGAATCGGAAGGGAGAGAGAAAATTAAATCAGTAAAGACCAATGACTTCTTCTACTTTTTAGTAGTGAACTCCAAATCGAACTCTTGGAGGATGACAATCCACTTCCAATACTTGTCCCCCAGCAATTGACGAGTCAACATGTAAGTCATAGGGTTGCAGTCAGAAATCATAGTCATTGTATGCAACAAAATGTAGTGACAAAAACGTTTAATAGCTTGAACAACAGCCAATGCCAACTTCTCGACATGTGAATATCGCATCTCAGTATCAAGAAGATTACGAGATAGATAGTAAATGAAATTATCGTCACCATCATCATTGTCTTGTGCCAAAACCATGGCAATCGTGCTGAATGCGGCGACCAAATAAAGGCAGTAATAAAAATGATAATTCTGAGGATGCAACAGAGAAGCATTGACGAGCAATGTCTTCAGTGCATCGAAGGACTTTTGGGCGATCTCATCCCAGAGGAACGAGATGCCTTGCTTCAGTAATCGCGTATATCCTTTAGCCACTTCAGCATAGTTATGTATAAAACGGCATAAGAAGTTAGCTTTTCCCTGCAGACTCTACAACTGATGTAATGAGGATGGAGAGGGGAGATTAATGATACCTTCAACTTTGAGTGGATTGAGGTGGATCCCGTCTTTGGAAATGATAAACCCTAAGATTCTACCGGAGTCAACGTAGAAGATGCACTTATGCGGATTCAACCAAATTTTATAGCGTCGACAGTGAAGAAAAATCTACGGAGATGATCAGGATGGTCTTTACGCTTAGCTGAATGAGCTGGAAGGTCATCTAGATAAGTTTGAACAATGTTCCTGATATCGTGGAAAGCATATGACATTTCTCGTTGAAACATAGCCCCAACATTTTTCAGACCGAAAGGGATCCTTTTATAAGCGAAAGTACCCCAAGGATAGATAAAGGAGGTCTTATGTTGATCAGTCGAAAGAATTTTAATCTGGTTGTATCCAGAAAACCCATCCATAAGGGAAAAAATATCACTCCTAGTACAGTCATCAATGATTTGATCAATAAAAGGAGTAGGATAATTATTCTTAGGGCAAGCACGATTAATGTCGTGGTAATCAACATGGACATGAATGGTACCCTTTTTCTTATCTACATGAACAATATTGGAAACCCATTCTATCAAGGGAATCAGATAGATAAAACCAGCTTTAAGAATTTTTTCAACTTCTCCCTCAATAGCGGCAACCTTTCTAGGGTGCACAGGGTGAAGACGCTGGTGAACAGGCTTCATAGAAGGATAGGTAGGAATCTCATGCACCACTATACTTGGATCAATTCCGATCATCTCTTCCTCAGACCATTCAAAGACGTCGTGAAACTCGTGGAAAAGGCTAGTATAAACCTGAACCTCATCGGAAGAATAGGTCACCCCAATATGGATGTTCTCGACAATTCCCGGTTTGATGAAAATGTCGATAGGCATCATTTTTTTGATATTACTCAAGTTACCTTTTGTAAAGACTTCATGTGTCAGAATAGGAATTTGAAGCAAAGAAGAATGAAACTGAGAAGAAAACCTCTCAATACACGTAGACATGGCCCCAAGGCCAGGCATGAACGAGGAATAATGAAGACTATCATCCCAAGGAGGATCCTTGAGAGACATAGTTTCCACGATGGCTTCATCGGAGGGAAATATCTCTCTCAAGGGATCTCGCGAATCCAAATCGCCAAGCCAAGGGGATTGAGAATAAGTATCAAGATACATGCCCAAAAGAGAATGATCAAGAGGCAGAGGATCCGAAGCCGAAATAAGCTCACAATAATCAATCTCGATTGGACTTAATGGCATCGAATCTCCAAATGAATCAATCTTCTTAGGCGAAGGGATGATCCACAGATTTTCAGACCTGGAGATCATATTAACCTGAACAGTATTGGGTGGAGGAAGTGGAAAAATACCCTTGAGGGAAGGATCTTTGAAGAGACCTCGCCCTACACTCTTTTAAGGCGTAGGAATTTGATCTACATACGGAACGTTGTTCTCAGAAGAAGAAGTGAAGAACAACAAATGATCGACAGTAACGATATTTCCCTCATGCGGAAATCACAAAAAACGAAAGAGAGTGGACGGAATGCACAGCATGGCATGGGTCCAATTGCGACCAAGGAGAAGATTGTAATTGAGCTTGGCATCAACTACTTCAACCTAAACATTGACTATTTTCCCTTCTAGGGTAATCGATAAACTAGCAAGAACACCGAGAGGTTTAGATTCCCTTCCATCAAAAGCTTCTAGAGCATTTGGAGATGAATTCAGAGCTGGAGAACCAATATCTTTCCAGTAGGCAATTGACATTATACACGTAGACACACCCTCATCCATGACCACTCGATGGATATTCAGTCAATTAATGCCAACTTGTGATGAGTGCAAGCTGGTGAGGGAGACGTGGGATGAAATTCTCCAAGACGAAAGTGATAAGGCTCGAATCAGGACGATCAACCCCACCAATGGCAGATAGCAAAGCCTTTCATTGAGATAGATGACTCTGAAGTACTTCTAATGTAAACATCATAGATGGCACCTCAGCCAAATCCTCAACAATAATGTAATGTTGAGCAGTGCGGATGTTAGGATTGTAAGAAGACTTATGGATTAAACCTTTGGAAGGTGGTTGTACAACGGGCTCAGTATTGGGCCTTTCAATCTGAAGAGGGCCATAAGCAGGCGAAGGAGGAGGACCATCAATGATCTATTTCCCCACTGCCTGACGCAGTTCAGTATAATATTTTTACCAGGTAGCTATGGAAACGGATGTAGAACCTTTCATCTTGAAAACCTGAGAGACAAATGGGGCAAAGGACTGAGGTTGCTCTACCTACTGAGTATGTTATGATGGAAACGGTTCTTTGAGAACAACCAGAGTTCCCTGGGTGCCTTTTAGCAATTGACTCACTTCGGCCTATCGAGGATAGTCCTTGGTGTAGTGCTCTTCACACAAATCACGCAAGGATACTTCATTTTACGCTGTGAACCATCATTAGCACAAGATTTCTGAGAATTTTTTTTCAGGGTATCGCCTTTGGCCTTACCTTTACCCTTTTTTTACCCTTGGAAGTTTTATCCACTAGATTGTCCTGAAAAGCATTCACTTTCGTGGTTCTACCAGAATTCAGGTTTGGCTAAGAAGCATTATCATTGGAAGGAGTAGTTTTTTTATTCCCAAGATTCGGAGGAGAAGACTTCCAAGAATTCTGAGACATGGAACCAATGATACTGTTGACGGATGGTGTCGTCGGTGCTTTGGACATTCCAGGTCTAGGAGCATCAGGAAAGAGATCATACAACATGCCAGACTGAAAGTACATAGGATCAAGGTACTAGGCACGAGCAATGGCTTGTTCCTCAATGACGCATTCCACCATATCAATTTCCTTAGCAATAGGAATGATGAAATAGGTAGTAAACCAATCAGTTAGAAGTTGATTAGGAATCTCAAACTTGATCAGGTGATGACAACGCCTCCATTCATGAATATGATCTGAGATATGGGTAGCTCGATCTTTCTTCAAGGATGTGATGAGGTGCATCTCGGTTTCATACCGAACCGGTAACTGAAAGTGCATGAGAAACACCATGGCTAAAGAATTGAAATCCTAAAATATGCCACGAGATAACTCGATGTACCACTTGGCAGCGGCACTAGTAAGAGTCCATTGGAAAAGATGGAGTCAGATAGAATCGTCAACCCAAGAGTTAGAGGAACACCAAAGATGGTATTTCATAACATGCACTTTGGGGTCTTCTCCATAATTGCCCTCAAATTTGGGATAATCACTAGGAATTTTGGTTGGAACTAGAGGCTAATACGAGTTATGAAGGATCCAATCGTTCCTCAACTTTGAAACATCAGGCAGTTCCAACATAGCAACAAATGTAATTGAGGATTAAAAGGCATTGGAGGTCATTGATAAAGACCAGTGTTAGCATTCCACCCAGGTTGAGAGAAATTATTCCCCCATATGTTTTGTCCCAGAGGATTCTGTCCATAGGGGTTATAAGCCTGATAGTTCTACCAATACTGAGGTTGAGGACCGAGGTATTGATTCTAAGTATACCATTAAGGTCCTTGCTGAGCAACATATGGATTTTTTTGCGGAATGTAAGCATTGCCTTGAGGTGGATTATACACCATACGGGATTGACTTTGAGGGTAATAAGTGAAACCTTGGGGCACACTATATACTGCCTGAAATTGACCTTGAGGAGGGTGAGTAGTGCCTTGAGGTTGAGTATTTTTTCTTGCGGATCAGGTTGAACGGGCTATTGAGCAGGTTGAACAGGTTGAACCGACTACTGAGAAAGTTGAACACGTTGAACCGGTTGTTGAGCGGGTTGAGAAGTTTGAATCAGCTGCTGAGGTTGGGCAGGCTATCCCTGTGGAGCAAATTAGCCTAGATACTGAGGGCCACCGGGTTTCCCTTGTGGAATAGGTTGGCCCAATGGTTGGGATGGACCAGGTTTCCCTTGAAAACTAGGTTGACCCAGTGCATGACCGTAGGGTTTTCCTTGTTGTACAAAATCTTGGCCTTGCGGAACATAAGGTTGTTGCTGTTGCATAAAAGGTTGTCCTTGTGGTGGATAAATTTTCCCCTCAGGAACATAAGATGCTCCTAGTTGAAACTGAGGTTGACCAGACGGACTGTAGGGTTCTCCTTGTTGGACTGAAGGTTGTCCCTGTAAGGGTTGTCCTTGCGGACCCTAAGGTCGTCCCTGTGGACCAAAGGGTTGTCCATGCTAGACCAAAGGTTGTCTCTGTAAGGGTTTTCCTTGTAGCCTTGAGTGTTTTCCCTGTAAGAATGGCCCTTGATGAGAAACGGTCTAATAAGGATTAGCCGGAGGAAGATAAACAACTTGATTGGGGTCAATTGGAGGAAAATATACAGGATTACTGCAAACATCATAATGATGGGATGGATTTCCAGGAGCTTGCAGTTGCTGAGAAACCTAAGGTGTGGAGTTCTAAGGTTGAGAATCTGGAGAGGGAGCATACCATCATTTAATATCCAACATATATTCATCAAATGTATAAGTAGAAACCATAGATGTAGTACACGTAGCATGAGTTTCCACAATGCGAGGTTGGAATCCACTCACGACGAGCCTAACAGGCAATGTGGGATGGATAAAGATAGACCTACGAACAACAGCAGACCCTGATGGCTGAGTCATACTAACAACCGGTGCAGCGGAAGCCACACACACGGTAGGTCGGACCAGGACAGATTTAACAGTGGCGGATGAGATGGGCATCGAAGGTGACATTCCTAACTTAGGAAAAACCGAGCTTCCAGTGGGAGCCACTATACTAGACTGTGCCATGGATGCCACACTAGAAATGATTTGACCCAAAGTACAATAACCGGATGGAAGAGACATCGATTGAGGGGAAGGTTGACTGGAGACATACGGTAACTCTTCTAGGAAAAGCTGATATTCCCCTGTAGAAACATGCAGCTCTTCACTGCCAACAGGACTAGAAGAATCCATATATGACAAGGTCATAAGATCATCGAAAAGACGACAAGGACTAGGGGTAAAGAAACAGCTAATAATGGTGATCCCAAAGTAAGAGGAGGGAATTCTTCCTTGCTCCCAAAACTAGACCAAGCACCCTGAGATGGCCAATTGAAATCAACCAACCCTTCAGGAGGAGACCAGGTACCAAGAGGTAAGACACTCAGGAGAATAGGCTGTGAAAACTCAGTAGACCTAGATGTTTCCAAAGAAACGTCAGGAAAAGGACTACCACCAGGAGGCAATGAAGAAGACGACGAAATTGGTGGTTCCACCACCATGAAAATATTTCAACACAGGAAGAAAATAAGATAGCCTATTCGAGGCTTCAAGATCAAACACTAAGGAACTACAAAAACAAGCAAAGCAGAAAACTTTTAACAGGCATGTGATCATAGGGAGTTAATTTTATGACATTGAAACGAAAATTTGATGTTTCATGTTTTAAGAGTCGAGAAATAGGTAAAATATGACTCTAGTCACTTTCAAATTGAACGAGCATGAAAGGAGAAGTGCTTGATGATATTTCCATTTTTTAGAGAGTCACGAAAGATGAAAATGACTACTCAGGTAATCTAAGAAAGAGGGTGTACCAAGTTTCCATGAACTGCCATATACACCTTGGTGATCAAATGAAAGCGAAATGACCAAGGACTTGATGTACGTGCAGGTAGTCTCCCCGAATGCGGTGTTTGGTGTATCACGGTTACAGGGCAGCAGACTCGGCTTCTTGTGGATAAAGGATTGAAACCTATGAGGGTCTCCCTTTATATACGCAATGGTACAGGGAGCACAATTCCGTACTAGCATTGTCTAAATCCAAGGGGCAAACGACAACTACTAGGTTTAATGATGCCAGAACACGTCACTAGCGTAGACCTCTAAAACATGTACGTTAGGTTTCAATGCTTCCTTAGATTGATTGAATTGATTTTAAGGTTGATCTTGAATTAATGTTTCGATTTCAAGGCCTTATTGAATGTGATGTCGAATTATAAATGCACACTACATGCAAAAGAACATCATTTCCTTTCTATGAATGCTAACTAAGAGAAGGATAGGAATCTTTAACAAAGTAGCAATCAATGAAAACATAAGAAGAGTTTCACTAATGCATATAATACAACCAAATGAAAAAAAAGAAAACTCTTTCATAGTTCGCTAAGCGCAAGTTATGCGAAAGAACTTTCATTTTCGATTCAAGTGAAAGAATGCAATTTTTTGTTTTTAGATGAATGAACCACACAATGCATTATTACACTAAAAAGAAAATAAAACACTAGTTTTGAGCACTATGAATGTAAATATATAAAACGAATAAAAATAATTCAATAAAAACATAAATCACACTCAAAACAAGGATGTACTCTTCCAAGCAAACAAAAGGCTTTCAAAATGATCCAACAAGCAATGTAATCTATGCTCGAAGTGACAAAATGGAGAGCCAAATGAAAAAAAAATTGATCATCCAAAAAACCAAAGACACAAATAATTGAGGAAAGACTAACATAATCGGTCAGTGAATTGAAATGACAAAGATCAAAGTGACTCAAACTTAACTCAGAAGGCTCAGAGAGGAGAAGGCCGAACAAACAGCACAAGACACCTAGAAACCCTAGGGCTACAAATTCCACTGATATGATAATGTACAAAAAACTAAGAAGACCGAGACTAGAGAGTCAAAAAAATATCAAAAGACCAATTTCAAGGCAAAGAACCAATCCAGATCCAAGAACTACTGACAAAAAACTCAGCAAGGAGGTAAATCAATTCCTACAGGATTCGCGCGACTCTCACGCTGTAATCCGTGCCTATTAGGGGTTGGCGCACCTATGAAAAAAAAAACAAGCACCAATTGGCGTGACTGTTCAAGGAAAAACCATGCCAAGATAGAAAACTATGGGAAAAATGATAAAACCACTAAGAAGAGGTCAGACTTGACACTCTAGAACTAAACAGGATGATTTAAAATAGTCACTCAAGTCAAGCAATAGAGAAAAGCAATCAAACGACCAAAGTCAACTCGACAAGTCAAACACTTAACAAACAACGAGATACCCAGCTGAGTCGCCAACTTGTTGTGTAGGTAAATCCCCTCTGTGGACAGAGGTGATCCTTTAAGCCCCAGGGTGGGTCTAGCAGCAAAGGACATGCTAATGTGTCGGTTCCTAGTTAATGAATAAAATGAGTTGGGATAGATTTTCCTACCTGTGATCCAACACGGTCATCGTAGGTATAGCAGAGGTCTCCTGATCCTCATCCTGACACGTCACGATCCTCCAGCAATGGTACTCGGGTGCCTACACAAATATCAAAGGACGAAATCCACATACAAGACAATAATTACATTCATAACTAGCTAATTAGTCAAGGAGAATTAAACATATTCCGTAAGATAAATCACATCAACACAAGTCGGGAACCAAAACATCAGTCATGTATATATTAAGAGAAATAAATATATCCTTGACTTCGTAGCCTCCTTCAGCGAGTCCAGTCAAAACGCATCTCGAGCATTTGTCAGGAAATTTGGATGTGGTGAGGCAAAAAATCCTAAGCTCTCTCTCGACAAGGGTCTCTCTCTGCTCTATCTCACACCAGCTATATCAAACTGTTTGAAAAAAAAATTCATCAATTCCTATTCAGCTAGCTACATCTATACGAGAGAGGTGTATTTATAGAAGGAGAGGAGGAGGTTGGGATCCCTCAAATGGTGGAAGGGAGACCTTATCCTTTGGGAGGTTGCCCCAAAAGGAGGAAACAAGAAGCCAAAGGAAGGTGCTCGACGTTATGCAGTCAAATAGCCCAAGATGACTCGCTCACGAAGTAGTTAGCTTGGAAATTCGCTTCTATAATTTAAAAAAATTCCAAAAACATCTCGGTGCGGGCATCTCACTAAGACATAGTGCCAATGGATGCGGGGCCTAGTGTCAATTTCTTTTATCGGTGCGAAGCCATAACTGCCTGCTAGCACCAAACCAAAAGCATATTTTTTTGATGGTCTGTTCCAGGAATAGTCAACAGAGGAAATATTCTTCTCATGGAAAGGGATGCAATGACACTTGTTTCAAGGAATGACACTTCATATAAGTCACAAAAATTGTCCTCCAATGTGCAGAATGGGGATTGCAGGGATAGTGACAAAATGTTGTGTAACACCAACGGATTCATGTGGGTGGTTATAATGTGCCTATTTCTCCACAGATCTTCAACCTTGTCGCACAACACTTGGCTCATCTGCAATTATGCCATTCTCTAAGCATGCAAAAGTGTGGGAAACGCCTCCTGAAGCTCATCAAATGTCTTCTCTTTTGCGCGCAGTTCCTGTGATATTTTGCGAATGAGTGGATTGGTCTGCACTGAATTCCAAAGGTCCATGGCTACGTCAAGGAGTTGATTGCCCTTGGTGACTATTGCTGCAATGCTTGTTGAAGCTTTCTTTACTAAGGCAGCGCACTACACTTGCTCTTCCGATAGAGTTTTTTGTTGGAGCTTTGCTTGCAACTCCGCAATCTATTACTGAAAATCGGCCTTTACCGCCTGGACTTTAGAACGTGATGCCTTCAAGGCTGCGACTAGACCTTTGACCTTGGCTTGAGCCACAGTAGGGTCAGCCTCAAGAAGGTCACCACAAATTTGATCAATAAAATTCTCCAATTTGGCACGTTGGGCCATCACTACCTACTGAGATGTCTGCACTTGAAGAGACTCTTGAGTTGCTACAATATTTTGCTCTACCTCTGTGAGCTACTGGTGCATGTGTGCCTCTTGACATTGCAACTCATCCGTGATGATATTCTAGATGGCATGCAGCTTGCCACTGGGAAGCATGGAGAGGTCAATACCGACCTCTGAGCACGTATGGACCTACGCGTGCAGAGCGGGCTGCTCCAAGGTTGCTGTTGCTCTAGGAAAAGGGAAGATCCAACTGTCTCTTTTTCTGATAACTAGGCTGGTACTCATGCTTGATTGATCTGGCCTTGCTTGAGAAATTCTTGCTTCAATGCTATCCATATTAAGGTTTAATTACCTTCAACTCGGTCTACATTACCTCTACTACATCTTTGTACTGCTTTTCTAGCACAGTCCATCGATCCTCGGAGGTAGATGCGACCACATATTCTATTTTATCTGGCTCATCTTCTATGATGGTGACTTCCTCCGTGCCTCTTATCTTCAATCCTTTTCTTTTCTTGCGCGCACCCTTAGGATTTTCAGTGTCAAGCTTGGTGACTCTGGGAGACTTTGCTTCAGTGCCATCTTTAACCTCTGCGCCACTGAGATCAACGTCCAGCTCTGGCTTAGCTTCCTTCTCTACTTCTTTCTCTTTTTCTTTCTCAGTGCCCTTCTTGGCTTCTTTCTCCTTGGTGGCATCTGTTGTCTCTTTTTCGGATGTTGAGTTCCTGACAGGCTGGGCGGAGCCTAGCCTAGTCTGCCATGCATCAGGCCAATTCGCAATGACCTGATCGATTTCATCCTCTGTCACCATGTAGGGCAGGTTGTACCAAACCCTATCTTTGCATTCCCGAATTTGTACAATTTTCATAGACACCTTGAAGTCTGCAATTGCCTTTTACTTGTTGTGTGTAGCTGGGGACAATCGGGGCCACTAGTGGATAGTTGTGGCCAATTCTCCTTCAAATAAGACCCAAAATATCTTATTCTCCATTACACACTTTTGGTCGATTTGATCTCTACAAGTTGGCGTACCATGCCCCTTCAAATATACCAGGCAACACATCCATAAGGACTAAATACTCTGGTGTTCCCCACGCAACCAAAGCGATGAGAAAGAGGAGTCAGGAGTAGAAAAAAAAATTTCCCTCCTCTTGTGCCTCGTGCTCATTCTCTAAGAACTCATCGCAAAGGAATTGTGATAAGTTAAAACTTATGCCCTTCTCACACTACCCTGCCAGTGCGATGAAGTGCGCAGGCACCACCTTAGGCCTGCATTTCCACATCATTTTGCAACCTAGCACTAAGGTTTCGAGGCACACCGCTATATCGTCAAGCTACTGCACCAGGAAGCCCCTAATATCGCGTCCCACCTTGTAGTCCTTCTTGACCTTCACAACTACTTTCAACTCCTGGCTCTTGCCATAATTAGCCATAGGGTTGGGTCCCTTCTTTGGTAGACTGGTGATCATGTGGGTCGGCGCGACATCGATTGGAATTTTTTTCTCAATCCAAAGGCACCAATCGTGCACCAACGCCAGTAGCTGGTGCACACATATATCCGTGATGGGATATCTTCTAAAGTGAGGAATCCTCAACATATTCACAATTCCAACATTACTCAACCCGCACGCCCAAGGAATGGGTTGTACTTTTACAACTCCAACATACAGAATGCACTCAAGGTAGATTTCCAGTGCCAATTTAGGGAATGTCTTCTCATTTTCCAAATCTTAGTCATCAAAATTTACCAAAGGGATCTTTCTAAACATATTCCCATCCAATGTGACCGCCTATGGGATCAATGGAATTTGCAGGTAATCGTGCACTGTATCCAAATCCTTTGGTGCCTTCACAAAGGTTCTGCATGGCCTCACATACTTTGGGAACCACGAGATGGGCTCAAAAAAGAGCGCGGCCTCCTCAGTCGTGGTCATAGGTCTCATTTTCCAGTCACCTATAGGAGACCTATCATTTCATGCCTGGTGCGGGGATGTGATTTGTCTAGTTGATGTCCAAGCTTCGATGTCAGCCCCTTGGTTCCCTTACCCTTTCCCTTGGTAGGTGTTGACATGACTTCCTACACTTCAGGGATAACTTCATGCACATCATCAGAGCTTGGTTCCATAGAAGTTATAAGCGGCAAAGAGTGCTCCTTATACTGCACACTCTCAGCAGCGGGGTTATTGGCCATCATTCTGGGCTTGAAGATAAACTCAGGGTTTCTCACATCAGATGCAGGGGTCTCATAGCTAGACATACAATGCACAATGATAATTTAAGGGTGAAATTCACTCAAACAACAAAGGAACAAAATGCGACCCGCTTCCTTTTTTGTAGATGCTCCATAGTAAAAACAGTCGGAACTTCATTAATGGCACCTTATCCCCGTAAAAACAATAAAAAATCCTGTAATATATCCTCATTAATTGCAGAAAACTCACTCCATCCAATGAGAAAATCGATTTTTCAACCACAGTTACTATTCCAACGACTAGTTTTTCCCACCACGCACAACCTCTGTGCTTAGGCTGCACCTGCCTGCGTATTTCCTTTGCGCAGCGTGCAAAAAAGTGGATTCTATTTCTTCGGCCATATAGTCATTTGGTAGGCATAGGGTTATCCTTATACGGCTTCAGTCAGATTTTGATGTAGCTGGGGAGACTCTCGCTGTGCAACGTGGCCAAGCGCACTGCACCTCCATTAGTGATCTCCTTCACTATTTATGACCCCAACCAATGCTTTCTGAACTTCCATGGGTGGAGCACAAATTGAATTTTGTACAAGAAAACAATATTCTTCTTTGAATGCCTTATGTCGAATGTGCCTATCATGCCATGCCTTTTCGCGTGCCTACTGCACTTGCTGATGAAAGTTAGAAATAAACCGATCCTCCTCTAATGCAACCAATTATGATAGACATTCTTCCATGATGTCTGGTTCAGCCATATTAGTAAATTTTGTGATGTGCAGGCTTGGAATGTTGTATTCCATCGACATGATTTCTTCTTGGCCATAAACCATTCTGAAGGGTGTTTTACCAGTCAAATTCTTGCATGTATTCCTATAAGCCCATAAAACAGAACGAATGCGCATGTCCCAATCGTTCTGGTTTGCATTGTAGATCTTTGTGAGCGTGTTCTCTAGGATTTTGTTAAAGGCTTCCACTGCACCATTTTCCTGAGGTTTATAAGGAGTACTCTTCTAGTGATGTATCTAGAATTCCTCTGTCAGAGCTTCAATAGTCTCATTAACAAACTTTGTACACCGATCACTCATCAATATCTTTGGGCACCCAAATCTAGTCAAGATATTTTCAAAAATAAACTACGTAGCGGTTTCTGCAGTACAATATTTTATTGGATGGGCTTCTACCCATCTGGTTACGTAATATGTTGTAGTGATAATTTAGCACGCGCTAGTCTTTTTCCAAAGAGGATTAATAGGTCCAACAAAGTCTATGGCCCATTTATCAAAATCCTGTAGGGCCATATGTGCTTGCACTGTCATTTCATATCTGTGCTATGGCTTTCCTATCCTTTGGCATGCATCACAAGCTTGAAAATATGAATCATTATGTAGTAAGGGCCACCATAGCCCAACACACAACAAATTCTATGTATTAGATTTCCCTACATAGTTGTCTCATGCCACTCTCCCATGAGCTTCAGCTGTGATGGCTTGACTTTCATGTTCTAACACATACCTTCTTAACACTTCATCCGCTCCCAATTTGTACAATTGACGAGTAATAAATGTAAAGTCAGTTGTGCGTGAAACCAACTCCTTTTGTTGCACCAAACATACAGCAGGTGCACTACCAATATTCAAAAAGTGAATGACATCTACAAAGTGTTCATAAACCACTTTAATAATAAAGATTTGTGCATCATATAGTCCCTCCTCCATACTAGTCAGTTCCTCCCCATTCTCAATGCATGATAAGTGATCAGGTCCAGCATTCAATCTAGCAGGCTTAACAATGATTTCAAAATCATATTCTTGAAATAGCAATATCCATGTACAAATATTCCCCCCCAAAACAGGCTTGTTGATTAGGTACTTCAAAGCAGAGTGGTCAGTGAACATCTTGAAGTGCCCTCCTAACATATAATGTTGATATTTCTATAGAGCATAGACCACAACAAATCATTCCCTCTCTGTTGTTTAATATTTGCGCTCTGCACTAGAGAGATTTCTACTCGAAAAGGCAATAGGGTGATCAATATCTCCTTCTCTTGGCTATGCTAAGACATCTCCAAGTGCAATGACGGATGCATCAACGTGCACATGGAAGACCTTGGACTAGCCAGGGAATATTAGAATAGGTGTTGTAACCATATTTTCCTTTAGCAGCTCAAAGCTATTTTGGCATTCTTCATCCCAGAAAAAGGACACATCTTTCTTCAGCAATTTCTCCATGAGTGCAGTGATCAGAGCATAGCCCTGAATGAATTTTCTATAATATCTTGTGTTTCCTAGAATATAGCATAGTTTTTTCTCATTGGCAGGAACCTCCAAGTTGATAATAATTGCAATCTTGGCTAGATCTACCATCAACCCCTGCTAACAAACAATATTCCCCAACAAGATTCCAAAATGAACATAGAATATACACTCCTTCAAGTTAAGAGAGATTTGATGCTTCCTGCAAGTGTTGAGCATCATGCATAGGTTGGAAACATACTTCTTTATTAGTCCAAACATAGTCCAATAATCAAAGTACACTTCCAAAAATTTGTGCATGAACTCCTTCAATACAGCTACTACTACAGGTGAGAATATATTAGGTGCATATTTCAACCCAAAATGGATGACTATGTGTTGGAATTATCACTATTTTGATGCAAAAGTGGTCTTACTTTGGTCTTCCAGCGTGACCCTTAGCTGATGATACCCTAAAATTCCATCACTAAAAGATTAGGCCTCATGTCCTCACACATTGTCTAATATTTCATCTAAAAATGGAGTAGGGAAGGGGTCATGTACGCATGCATCATTTTATTTGTGCAGGTCCACAAAAATCCTTATTTCTCCCTTAGTCTTTTTTTCCTGAAAAACCATCAGGCTCACCCAATCAGACTGCTCCACGGGCTCAATGATTCCTACAACAACCATTTTCTCTAATTCTTCCTTGAATTTCTACTTATATTTTGGATTTAACCAGTATGGTCAATGCTTGACGGGGCGTGCATATGGTTTCAGAGTGATTTTCATAATGCCCAAATCTCCTACAATTCCTTTGAGCTCAGAAAAATTCATGGGAAACATGTCCTAATATTTTTTCAACACCTCTGCAACCTTTCCCACTATGTCATCATCCCAATAATCTCCTATTTTTTCCAACTTCGTTTGTTACTCCATTCCCATGTTGACTTCCTTTAGTTTTAAAGGCTTAGTCACATTCATAATTCCTAACAAGGCCCCGACAATTGTGTGCCCCCCCTCAGATTCTGGGATATTGATATTTTTTGGATCTTCATCATTATCTTCGACTGATAGATTCCTGTAGTTGGAAATATCTTGCATCTACGCTTCCCATGCTGGCGCAAAACATTCTATCTAAGGCCATGAATGATCAAATAAAATTGCTTCTATTTCCTGTAGGGCTTCATCTAGTCCCTCTGATCCATCATCCATGCCGAAGATTAACATATAAATTTCACTCATTGTAACCCCATTTAGAGTCCCTCGACCCTGGGCTTCTTGTCCCAAACCTCCATCCACGTAGCCAGGTGTTTTCACAGATCACCTTAGCCACCAAAAATCTCACTTGGTGAGGTAGTGTGTTTCTCAAATCACAACTGAATCATTCTATTGCATTCCTCCCAATCCTCAAAGTTACCTTTGTGTGTATCCCACCAACGTGGTCGAGTTCCGCGCATGGAAAGATTGAGTGCCCAGAACCTTTGCTCTGTCGAGAAAGCCTATCCTAATTTTTCCAAATATAAAACAACACTACCAAACCATAAAAATAGGGTGACTCTCGTACCTCATAGGAGATGCATCGCAATTTTTTAGTGACTTTGAGGTAGCGCAACACAGAAATATCATGCTGACAATTCTTCCAGTTTTCCATTTCCCCATATGAATCTGAGAAGCATGAGATATCATTTTCCCAATTCAGCATCCCATCAGTAGTAGGGTTGATCCAATCCCCATATCACGTATTCAACTTGTAGATATGGTCGACATTGTCTCTTTTGCGTATTGGTTTCGTATATCTCTCCCATTCTGCAGGATCCAAAGGTACTATAACCGAAGTACCATTGTTTTCAAATATCATAATCCTGCGATTTAAGTTGATTATGCCCCCCTGTTGATGGCCCAATCCAGCCGTAGGCAGGTTTCTCAGAGGGTTGTATACCGATTTGTCTCCTTTCTAGTTAACTCGAAAGTACTTTCCACTCTGCGTAGTGCTTTCAACTTCGTTTGGGGTCATTCATTCGGTGTGACTACACACAATACCCTTTTCACACAATAGCATCTTAATTAACAAAGGCAGAGAGCCTATGAACTTACCTCTCAGCCCCTTAAAGAAAATCCTCTATGCTTCAGAATATGACACAAATTGATTTACTGCAAACTCTATTTAAAACCCAGCCATAATGTTGTCAACCCAATGGTCTACAATGCGGGTGATGGAGTTATCAGTATGCTTTAACTGTTGGATCAACTCAGGCGTCCACTGAGTGATCTTATCGTCCTTCCATCAGGTCTGAAACTCAGCTAACCTTAATAACCACTCATGTTATTCATATGCAAAGGTCACAAATAGTATTTTGTGGACCTCTGTGAAAATATACTTCTATTCCCACTCTTCATCAGACAACTTCTTACTTCTATTCTCCTTGATGGATGATTCACATAGATTTTGCTCAAACTAGTCTTCTAATTCAGTCTTCAATGGCTGTCACAAAATCTAATATCTCTTAAAATGATCTCGGTCAAGGAAACATAACCACTTTTTGGCTTCAGGGGTCGTGACCCAGGTTCAAAATTAGCGCATAACCAACAAAACCCTCTTACTATTGGCCCTTTCAACAATGACCTACTTCCGCAGGCCAAGGTCTCACCCGAAGCAGTATGGAGGGGGTCCTAGAGTCAGGTTTCCACACCCTGAGAGAGAATTCAATGAAGTGGGTGTCTTCAAATCTGTCTTATTATACAGACTGACTTGTGCACTAAAAGCCCTATCCAGAAACCCTACGTTAATTAACACAAGTTAACCCTACGTGCGCACACAAACAATATATCCATAATCCATTTAACTGTTCTATTAATGTAATAATCAGCTTTCTAGTAATATATCTATGAAATTACCATTCATTAATAGTAAAACAGGTATGCAACCAATCCAATCACAGATAACATAACTCTTATCCAGTAAACAAACATCATACGTAGAAACAGATCATAAATAAAGTCACAAATGCATTTGATATTCAAGTTTCTGAAACAAATCTTTATTCATTAGTTGTTCACAAAAACCCTTACAATTCTTCATATTTACCCGTGCACATAGCCAGCGGGGTCCACACCCATCCGGACTAAGGTCTCCATGCACACGGCCAGTAGGTGCCTTTCAGACACTAACTCTTACCAAAAACTTACTTTAGATCAACATACATTCATTCACTCCATTACAAAACTTACTTATCCGACTCGATCTAGACTTCTACTTATATCGTAGCTTGCGCTCATACTAAGGTCCTCAAAGCTTCGTTGAGACTCCTATATTTACTCTTTACCCTATTACAACTCATGAAGGGACTTTGACCCACCCAAAATCCCCTTGACTCGACATTGCTTAGCGCGCACAACTCAAAACTACAAAAAAAACTATTCTTTAATCCAAAAATGCGGTCCTAAGGGACCCTGCTCCAACCGTCATTAATTGGTTTTATCAGGTGATCATATAGTGATACATTTTGTTGCATATTTGGTTATGAATTGTGGCAATTAATGACTAAATTAATGATCAAAATTATGACTAAATTTACTACTAGACGATAAAATTGAGACACCCAATTAAAGACCAAGATAAAAGTAACTAAAAGTTGATCACATTAGAAGATACTGTAAATTAGCTACTACTGGTCACCGACTAAAAAATGGTCATTTATATGCAAATTTTAATCGTTTTTTCAGTAAATAATTAGCCATTTTGTACTAATGATTTTAATAAGACATGGAGTGAACATGCATCTAGACAATTGGGGGTAGACCCAGACATATATGGGTTATTTTTGTGCATGGTGGATATGGAACGGTCTTCGTATTTCAAAGATTTTATTTTTATAAATATATTAAAACATTCTACTTTGGCACATACATGTAGTGAACCTCGGTGGGGGTTATTGACCCATTTTTGTTTGTGTTACATGGTGGATCTATAGGCCCTCATCAAAACTACAAGCATATCAATGAAAATGTTCTGCATATAATCATTCTTATAATATGTGTGTGTGTGTGTGTGTGTGTGTGTATATATATATATATATACATTTTATAGAAAAAAATCTATGGCCACAATTCATTTATATGTCGCTAGTTTACTAGCCATGTGGAGGAAGAAGAGAGTTTGGAGACAGAGGTGGACCCATGGATATGCAATGGATGTTGAGGTGGAGACTAGGGTGCCATGTGAGATAGGGTTTCTATGTGGAATTTTAATAATAGAGAAAAACAAGGAAATTATAGGCTGAACTAGGAGCATGCATATTTTAATCCCCAATATGAGAAAAATAGGGAAACATAAACAAACTTCATTAAGCCATAATTTTTAGCCCATAGATTAGATTTTAAAATAATTCTAGCCAAAAGAAAAGGTTTCTCTAACAAATCCCAATTATCCCCCCACAATTTTGATATGGTTCAAGGAATTCTAAGAAAAGTGAAGAGAAAACTACAACACTCATAAGAGAGGAAAATTTGGCCTAGCAGGATGTAGCATTCTACAAGGCATAATTTTTATCTGAGAGGTTGGAATGGTGGAAACAACGAGTCAATAGAAGCTTGTTGATGATAATAACATTATGGAAAATCTAGAAGTTCAAATCAAGTGAGATTTATGAGCAAAAATATCTCAAGAACATAAATATATTGGAAAATGAGCATTCACCTAAGACTTCTGGAGGGCATACCTTTCATCCCTGAAATAATTTATTGGCAATTAAGTATTAAATATAAATCTATTGACTAGGAAAAAATGGCGGTGAAACCACAAATGGAATTTGGAAGGAAGTATTGAAGAAAAAATTTCGGGAAGTTACATGGCCATGATGAGTTGTAACAATGAAAGGAGAGTTGTACGGGAAAGACCTGAACACTTAATTCCTAGTAGGAAATGAAAGTAAATATAGGTATAGTTGTGATAATCAAAGCTATAATAATAGTTAGTGACTAGTACATTTGAGCAGATAACCATGCTATATACTTCTTACTACGAGAGAAATTCAAGAGGAAAATTTCTTTAACCTCCACATTTTTGTTGGATTTATGATATTAAAGATGATATCAAAGTTTATGTGTTGTACATGCATGAGTATATGTGAAGGATGAATCATGTTCACATTGAATTCATGTTGGATAACAACATTAGGCTAAAATATTTATGTAATATCTCATATAGAAGCTAATTAAGGTTGTTATATTGATGGTATTCTAGCTGACAGAGTAACAATTGCATGGAGCACAATCCCTGTAGGATTTTTCTCTCGACTTCCATAAATGCCTTAGCAATATGGATCACTTTAGGACTATTAATCAATGAAGGGGATGCCTCACGGGTTCCTGATCCTAGAAGGATGAGTGAAACTATAGAAGATGATCTAGTTTGAGTGGAATGCAAAGCCCTAGGAGGAAGCCAAGGAAGAGGACATGGATTGGAAGATTTTGTGGCAGTAGATTCAGATTGTATACATATCATGCAATGAGGATAGACCATAAAATACGGGGGGTATGTAATATCCCTACCATTCATGATGTAATTAGATATACACTAATATTTAGGCTACTGAGAGATGTGCATTTGTCTAATATGATGCTGATTCAAAATGATATTATGGGTCTTGTGTGCCTAGGTAGAGATAATAAATAAATTGTGGGCTCATGTTCCTGGATGGATACACATGTAAAGGCTATGAGGCCTTAGATCCTAGATGTGAAATTATAACATAATTAAATATCATCAATAATAAAAATAAATTTTTTTTTTCGAGCCCACTCCACAAAAAGAGTATGGGGGGAGCAACTCCAAAGATAAAAGGTAGTATTTTGGTTTTTCGTTAATGGTTTGATTTGGGGCCTATGTAGTTTCAGTGAAGTGCCACATGCCTAGTTGAGCCCATGCATATAAAAATGAGTTTACGTCATGTCAGCATTCCACCGGATCTCTGAAGGTTGAGAAGGAGACCAGCACAGGTAGCCATAGAACACTTTGACCTAGTAGCTAGCCTTACTAGGCTGATAGGGCTCTCTCAATGAGATCACAGCCAAATTGACTAGATCATGGAGATTTTAGGCTAGATATGATAGCCTCTAGGGTTTTATTTATTTGATTTTGGGTGCTAGATGGTGAATTAGGTCTAGGAAAAAATACGTCAAGGCTCTGAAAATTAGATTTGCAGAGACGTAATGGGGCGAGGGAGGCACACACTTTAGCACTTTAAATATATCTAGGGAATATGGTATATTGATATGTTTTCAAAATGAGCATGAATATCATGAATTTTTTTATATAAGAAGAAATGGAACATAAATGTAAAATTTTCTCCAAAACATAGCATTGAATCAAAGAATTTCGCTTATCAAACTTAGAAATAAATCACATAAGACATGGAAATGAAGGTGGAAGGTACAAAACATATCAACATATGATAACTAAAGAATAAACACCACTAGAACACATACCACATGAATCCCACCACAATAGCTACAAACTCTGTCTATTAATTCCTACAAAAATCACAAAGTACACTAGTGTTCAAGGCTTAATTCCACAACATCCAACCTTTGAAATTGATTACAATGGGCCTCATATAGCAAAATATATCATAGGACAGCTCATCAGGTCGAATATACTATTCAAGTCTCATCATAAATGCCTTTGATGAGTCCTCAACTAAAGACTAGGATAGTTAAAACAATTTCCAAGATTTTAGACAAGGTTTAGGAGAGCTTATCTCCTCATGAATTACAAATTTCATTATCTAGTAAGGAAAAAAATAACTAAGAAGCTTAAAATAAACTAAATTGATTACAAGGCATCGAACTGATATCATTTAGTACATGAAAATGTTTCTAGATCAGATGGGCTGGACCAGGAGAAAAAGGGTCGCTCCAGTACGCATAAAGGTCGCACTAGAATGCATCAAAACAAGAATTTAGCAGAAAGGTCACAAAAGGGTCACGCCAGTTGAGAGCTTCTTTTGGCTAAATTTTAGGAATCCAAATTGCATTCTGAAATATTTTTCAAGTAGCCCCATGTGTCTACTTTATAATGATCCATTAAACTCCAAAAAATACCCACAGGAAGGCCTCCAAAACCTAATTCATCCAACCTCACTCAGAAGTTTCGCGCCAGTCGAGATTTAGTGGTAGAATCATGAAAAAGGCGAGGCTTTCTGAGTTTTTTTTAATCAAAATTATAAGTTTTCATTGAAAACCCACTTCATATTTAGCATGTACACATCATTATCTATCCATCCATGAAGATAAGATCTCATTTGAATTCCCAGGGAAAAAGGGTTGCACCTCGGCGTGACCCTTTTGTGTGTCATTTTCTTCAAAATTTAAAAAAAAAAAACAAACTCCTCCAAAATTTTCATAATTTATCCCTTAATGGGTATGGATGATAGGATAAACATACAAGGATGTTTTAGCCATCAATTTGAATCCTTGACCTCTTTTTCTTGTCTCCCTTTGCTTGTCGTGGACCTCTTGAAGTTTTCTTTTCAATTGCTTAATTTTTAATTGTGCAATCTGACTTCTAGTTTGATATGGGGAAACCATGTTTTTGTGAATATTATTATCCCTATTTTTAGTCTCCAAGAGCTTTTCCAAGTGAATTTTTACCTTGCCAAGGAAAAAAACCTTTTCTGCATTGAATTATTTAGCCATCCTCTCCTTAAAAGTTATTTTCTCATCTGTTGGGTTTTGTTATTTGTTTTTCTGCAGTGCTTTATTAAGACCCATAGTTCTTGGCCTCTACCTCTTCACTTGGTGTTCACATTCATCAATTTTAGACATTTTTTCCCCATTCATGTTTATTTTCCTCAAACAACCTCTTCTCCAAAATCAATTGATTTGTATTCAATTGACTATTTTCCTGCTCAAGAAATGAGATGAAAAATTGAGCCCTTTATAGGTTATCTTGTATCTCTTTGATCTAAGCCTCCATGTCTTTGATTTTTCTCTACAATTTTTCATGTTCATCATGGTCCTCAAGTTCAACCAAATCAAAATCATATTCCTCCTCATCATGCATGGATGTCTCATGCAATGATGATGGTGATCCGTGCAGTGGAATAGGCTTGGACCCTTCCTCTTTCTAAGGAGCAAACACAAGCCTCCTACCTCTCTTATAGGTGAGAGTAGCCTCAGGCCTAGGCCTCTTAGAAATCTCAACGTATTTTCTTGATGAGCCAAGCTCCATTGGATGTGTAGACATTGACCCTGATGGTGTTGTTTTTCTAGGAGAAATAGTGGGACGAATATTAGGAGCAGTGTTTATGGTTTATCCATGAAGGACTGCCAGGTGATTTTATTGGTTGAAAGCTGATGCATAACCAAAATATTGATTAGGATATGATGAGATAGATTGGTGATATGAGGTTTTCCCCTAGTCTTAACATTTTCATTCATCTTCGCCACTCTTCTAAACAGAAATTTGGACAAATTAATTGCCTTTGTAGAGGTGAATTCCATAAGAAACCTAACATGATACCTGCATAATCTGGAAAACCTCCCTTCACAAGTAAAATATCTCATAATGATTTTCATCAAAGGGGCATACTTTTCATGGAGAAATCTGAAAGAAAAAACATGCTGAGTAACATCTCTGAGGTTAGGTTTTAGGAACATTCTATAATCATCAAGTTGTAATTCCATGCCCTTGAACCAGTTTTCAGCCTGATTTCGAAAACTTGTGGCTGAAGAAATGATGTCTGCTGAAACACTGAACCCTGCACCTGCTATGACAGCTTTGTCTATGTGAAAATTATGGGCAAAGAGGCTGCTCAAAGGAACATCAGAGCCAACCTATGCAATAATCTCCCAAAACTTCATACAACTAGCATTTACAAAAAAAAAATTAACAAATGGAGAAGCATTGATTTCACTAGACTGATTGGCTCAAATCTTGAATGGTGTCCACCCCTTTTCACTTTCTATTTACTCTTTATTTCACTCTTCCTGAATTCATATTAAAGGATAGAAATTATCCAATTTAGGGTTTGAATAATTGGTCACAATGGTTTTGAAAATAGAGGAAATGTAGTAATGGTATGGAAGTTTCCTCAAGGTTTTTGAGGAGACAAAGTGGAGTACGAGATGGAATAGTGTGGTAAGGAGGTTATGAATTGTGCAGTGGAAACTTAGCAGAAGGCTAGGGTTTAATGAGGTGAATAGTAAATAGGTAGTGAGTGATAGGAAGTGTGTATGTTAGGGTTTTCATGGAGGATAAATGATAATGTAGGTGAGTGAAAGCTAGGATTTAATTTACCAAAACAATGGAGAATAAAAATTGTTGAAAGACTTTGCTAGATAAAACCTTGAGAATAAACCACTTTATCCTTGATGAAACTACTTGAAAAGAAGGTGTAGATGATCACTTACTATTTTTAGAAGATTATGGGTCTTTTAAAACTCTTTGGAAGCTAGTAAAACTCAAAATTTTGCCTTGAAACCATGAAGAAACTGTGCCTTTTAAATCCCTAGAAATTCCACAGAAAGATTGCGAAAATGTTGAGAAAGGGTCGCACTCGGTTAGAAAGGTTGTGAAAATGTCACACCTGATAGAAAATGTCACAGAAGGGTCAAGCCTCTCTGAAAATGCAGAAAAAAACCTCCCTTTATCACAAATTTCTCCTTCTCCTGATTTGCACATTGATTTCAAGGATATCCAAAGATATATAGAGTAAAAATGAATTTGATTGAGATCCTCCATAGGAATTTATGAGTTACTTTTGATCTCTGATTAATTAATGAGGTAGGATGGCCCACCTCACCAATTTACCTTTTCTTTTATCCATTTTTAACGTTAGGACCTTTTTTCAATTTTGAAACCTTAGAAACATTATTACATATAAAAAATAAATTACATTTGAAATCAAAAAATTTATTGAAGATACCTACCTATTTCTACTCCTTGAATTTCTATATTTTGATGCATGAAATGGAAGTTTGGTGACCTTGAAACCATAATGACCTAATGGATACTCTTAACTGAATGGAATCATGATGTGAATGACTGAAATGGTGATGAAAACCTTAGAATGATGATACACTCATCTTATTTGATGACATGAACCAACAATTTAAAATTTTGGAAAGAGTGGAAACAGTCCTAGACCTAATGCCAAGTGACCAAATTTTTTCTTGAAGACTTAGTGAAATGACAAAAATTTTATTTAGGGACCCTATTAAAACATGATAAGATTCCAATTGATCACTGGTGACAGGATGTAAATACTGACACTAACATTGGCTCCACCTGGGGATGGCAACGCCTTGGAGGTGTCAAGAACACCGTAGACCAAGTAGCCTAACCATTGGGAATGGAGTCAAAAGTTAAAAACCAAAATGAATACTGAAAATTTGACGTGATAAACTGACTAACTCATAATAAAATAAACACTTACAAAACTTATTAATGGCAACATATCACTAAGACTTGAGGGCTTCAAATCTCAATGACAGTCACTTTCCTGCTGAAGATGTATGTAAAATCATGTGAAGTGATCCTTCCAGTGTAACCAATCTAGCATATGGATACTTACTTGAATTCTTCTCTCACTTTCCTCGAGTAGGCAGAAAAAACGAAACATAGGAAACTTCGAGTGTTCACTAAAATGTCCTCATGATCCATAAATTCAAGAAAATATATCATCCCTATTAACTGTAGCAAATCAATTTAAGGATATTCAATAATTTGAAATCTTACTTTGTCTCGAGATCTAGCAAATACACAAGCACACCCTTCATTTTGATCTGTAAATACACATGGTTGTTGATCCATAGGAAGGCATATGGAGGTATAGCCTTCTGCTATCTGAGTGTTGGATGTAAATTCCTAAAGCATGGGAAACTATGATTCTATATCTGACATATTATTTATGTTAGGCTCATACTCCTCAAATTTGTAGTCTAAATCATCCTCAAACAAAAATAATTCTTCAAGATTGTTAAACATGACAGCCCTATCATATTCATGAAATAAAATAGTCCCTGTTAGCTGATATCTTTGCAGGAAATCATCATCACAAATTGGCTTACTCACAACAACTTCCTGTATATTTTCATTAGTCTCATGATTATCATCATTAAAACTCATATTTTCATTTTCAAAAATGGAGGAAGTTTCACTAACACATTCTTGACTATGTGAACACTACAAACCTGCATTAGCTTGGGTTGTAACATGACTTTTCAGGAGTTGTTCTATCTCATCTTCAGACAGAGGAGAAACTTGCGTTTTATAGTAGTTAACATTGGCTTGATGATTTTCATTTTCAAGATCGGGAATAGGAATTTCTCTTTTTTGGTCTTAGTCTATTTCATATAAGGGAGAAGATACATGTTCTTCTTGGTGATGGAAAGGGTTCTCATACAAAGCCTCAAGAATATCTTCGTTCATGAAATCTTCATCACCATAAGTATTCTCTAGATTTTCAATGAAAACCTCAAAATTTTCACGGCAATCCTCAACCAATGACAAAGAAGGATGAGATTCTCTATATTTTTCAAAAAAAATTGAATGAAAATATTTAAGAGAATAAATACTAGCAGATGGAAGACCTTCATACTAAGATCACACGTTTCCTTATAAGTTTTCCATGAACATATTCATCATACAGTGTTCCGAAAATTGAAAACTCAACTTGTGTGCATGCATGTGAAATTTAACGAGATGTAGAGCAGCATCATCTCCTTTCTCGTCTTTGAACTTTGGGTGATATTTCTGCCAATCTACACAATGCATGCGGTTCAAAAACCCTGGAATATGATCTCATTTTAAAGGAGCATACCTTCGAGTAGTTTAATCCACTTTCACAACAATGAAGTCACCAAGAAGTTCTTCAGACTACCAGTTCTTGAAAATTGGAGTCGCCATGAAAATTCTGAACCTTTGGATTCTTCGGCACTAGAGTCGCTAGGTGAAAGATGCACAGAATTCTTTGTGTCTTACTACTGGTCACCATCAACAATCATATTTGATCATTTGTTTTTCTTTCTTAGGTAATATTTGTCACCTCTCTCCCCGGAAATGGTGCTAAGATGTTATCACTCCACTGGATCTCCGAAGGCTGAGAAGGAGACCAACAAAGGTAACCACAGACTAATTTGACCTAGTAGCTTTCCCTACTAGGCTGAGAGTGCTCTCTCAATGATATCACAACCAAATTGACTGGATCATGGATATTTTAGGATATATATTATAGGCTCTAGGGTTTCATTGATTTTATTATGGGCATTGGATGGTGAATTAGGTCTAGGAAAAACTAGTTCAGGACTCTGAAAATCAAATTTGCAGAGATGTAATGGGGCAAGGTAGACACACACTTTAGCACTTTAAAGATCTATGGGGAACATGGTATATTTATAGGGTTTAGAAATGAGGATTAATATCATGAATTTTTTTATATCAGAATAAAGTGAACATAAATGTGAAAGTGTCTCCAAAACAAAGCATTGAATTAATGAATTTTGCTTATCAAACTTAGAAATCAATCACATAAGACATGGAAATGAAGATGCAAGGTACAATACATTCAAAAATATGATAACTAAATAAGAAAAACTGCTAAAACACATACCACATGAATCCCACCATAATAGTTTCAAACTTTGTCTATTAGTTCCTGCCAAAGTCACAAAGTAAACTAGTGCTCAAGGCTCAATTCCACAACATCCAACCTTTGAAACTGATTACAATGGGCCTCATATAGGAAATTACATTATAGGAAATCTCATGAAGTCAAAAATCCTATTCAAATCTCATCATAAATTTCTTTGATGAGTCCTCACCTAAATACTAGGACATTACAAAGTTTAGGAGAGCTTATCTCCTCATTAATTACAAATTTCCTCATATAGTGAGACAAAAACTAACTAAGAAGCTTAAAATAAACTACATTGATTACAAGACATCAAATTTCTATCATTCAGTGCATGAAAATGTTTCTATATCATATGGGTTGCTCCATTATGCAGAAAGGTTGCACCAAAATGAATCAAAACATAAATTTAGCATAAACGTCACGAACGGGTCGCACCAGTTGAGAGGTACTTTTGGACGACTTTTAGGAATAAAAATTGCATTCTAAAAGCTGGGTCAAATGGCCCCACGTTTCTACTTTCAATGAGCCATAAAACTCCAAAAATTACCCATGGGAAGGCCTCCAAAACCTGATTTTTACAACCTCACTCAGAAGCATCATGCCAGTCCAGATTTAGTGGCAGAAGCATGAAAAAGGTGAGGTTTTCTGAGGTTTTTGTAAAAATTAGAAGTTTTAATGGAAAACCCACTTTATATTTATAATTTAAACATCATTATATATCCAGACACGTAGATAATAGCTCATTTGGATGCCTAGGGAAAAAGGGCCGCACCTCGACGCTACTTTTCTGTGTGTCATTTTCTGCAAAATTAAAAAATAAATAAAACTCCTCCAAAATTTTCAGAATTTGTTCCTTAACTGCTCTGGATGATAGGCTAAACATCCAAGGATTTTTTAGCCTTCTATTTTACTCCTTTACCTATTTTTCTTGTCTCCCTTTGTTTGTCTTTGACCTCTTGAAGTTCTCTTTTCAATTGCTTAAATTTTACTTGTGTAGTTTGATTTCTGGTTTGATATCGAGCAACCATGTTTTTTTGAATTATATTATCCCTGTTTGCAGTCTCCAAGAGCTTTTCCAAGTGAATTTTGACCTTGTAAAGCCAAAACTCCTTGTCTTCATTGATTTCTTTAGCCATCGTCTGCTCAAAAGTTAGCTTCTCATCGGTAGGGTTTTTCTCTTTTTTTTTCTGGAGTGCTTTCTTGAGACCCATAGTTCTTAGCCTCTTCCTATTCACTTGGTGTTCATGTTCATTAGGTTTAGCCATTTTTTCCCCTTTCCTATTTATTTTCCTCAAACAACCTCTTCTCCAAAATCAATTGATTTGTCTTCAATTGGTTGTTTTCTTGCTCAAGAAATGAGATGACAAATTGAGCCTTTGCTAGGTTATCTTGGAGCTCTTTGATGTGAGCCTCCTTGTATTTGATTTTTCTCTGCAATTTTTCATTGTGATCACGGTCCTCTAGGTCAACCAAATCAAAATAATTTTCCTCCTCATCAAGCATGGATGTCTCATGCAATGTTGATGGTGATCCCTACAGTGTAATAGGCTTTGTGTCTTCCTCTTTCCGAAGAGAAAACAAAATCCTCCTACTTATGTTATAGGTGAGAGTAACCTCAGGCCTAGGCCTCTTAGAAATATCATCCTATTTTTTTTATGAGCCAAGTTCCACTGGTTGTGTAGACATTGACCCTCATGGTGTTGTTTTTCTAGGAGAAACGGTGGGAATAATACCAGGAGTAGTATTTATTTTATCCATGAAGGTATGCCAAATGATTTTCTTGGATGAAAGTTGATGCATAACCAAAATATTTATTAGGCTATGATGAAATAGATTGGTGATATCAGTTTGTCCCCTGGTCTTAACCTTTTCAGTCATCTTTACCACACTTCTAAATAGGAATTTTGACAAATTAAGTGCCTTTGTAGAGGCGAAGTGCATAAGAAACCTAATATGATAGTTGTATAATCTGGAAAACCTCCCTTCACAAGTAAGATATTTCAAAATTATTTTCATCAAAGGGGCATACTTGTCATGGAGAAATCTAAAAGGAAAAAGATGTTCACATCTCTGAGGTTAGGTTTTAGGAACATTCTATAATCATCAAGTTGGAATTACATGCCCTTGAAGCAGTTTTCACCCTGATTTGGAATACATGTGGCTGAAAAAATGATGTATGCTTAAACGTTAAACTCTACATCTTCTATGACATCTCTGTGTATGTGAAAATTATGGGCAAAAAGGTTGGTCGAAGGAACATAAGAGCCAACCTCTGTGATCATCTCACAAAATTTCATACAACTAGTATTTACAACAACAAAAAAATAACAAAAGGAAAAGCATTGATTTGAGTCACACTGATTGGCTCAAATATTGAATGGTGTCCTCCCTTTTTCACTTTTCGTTTAATCCCTGTTTCACTCTCCATGAATTATTTTTAAAGGATAGACTTTAGTCAAATTTTAGGGTTTTGATAATTGGTCATATTGGTTTTGGAAACAGAGGAAATGCAGTAATTGTATGGAAGTTTCCTCAAGGTTTTTGAGGAGACAAAGGGGAGTATGAGATAGAATTTGGTGGTAAGGAGTTTGTGAACTATGTAGTGGAAACTTAGCAGAAGGATAGGGTTTAATGAGGTCAATGGTAAATAGGTGGTGAGTGATAGTAAGTGTGTAGGTTAGGGTTTTCATGGAGGATAAATGATAATGGTTGTGAGTGAAAGCTAGGATTTCCTTCAACAAAACAATGGAGAATAAAAACTATTGAAAGACTTTGTTGGAGAAAACCTTGAGAATAAACCACTTTATCCTTGATGAAACTACTTGAAAATAAGGTGTATATGATAACTTACTATTTTTAGAAGCTTTATGGGTCTTCGAACAATATTTGGAAGCTAGAAAAACTCTGAATTTCGCCCTGAAACCATGAAGAAACTATGCATTTTAAAACCCTGGAAATTCCACAGAAAGGTTGCGAAAAGGTTGTATAAAGGTCGTGAAAGGGTCGCACCTAGTTAGAAAGGTCGTGAAAAGGGTGTGCCTGACAGAAAAGCTCACAAAAGGGTCACGCCTCTTTGAAACTGTAGAAAAACCCTCCCTTTCTCACAAATTTCGCCTTATCTTGATTTGCACAGTGACGTCAAGGAGATCCAAAGACACACAGAGTAAAATTGAATTTAATTGAGATCCTCAATAGGATTTTATGAGTTACTTTTGATGTCTTAGTAATTAATGAGGTAGGATGGCCAACCTCACCAATTTACCTTTTATTTTATCCCTTTTGAACTTTAGGACCTTTTTCCAATTTTGAAACCATAGAAGCATTATTACATATAAAAACATAAATTACATTTGAAATCAAATTTTTTATTGAAGGTACTTGCCTATTTCGACTCCTCCAATTGCCAGATTTTATGCATGACATGGTAGTTTGGTGACCTTGAAACCCTAATGACCTAATGGAGACTCTTAACTGAATGGAATCATGATGGAAATGACTGAAATGATTATGAAAACTTTAGAATGATGATACACTCATCTTATTTGATGACATGAACCAACAATTTAAAATTTTGGAAAGAGTGGAAATAGTCTTAGAGATAATGCCAAGTGACCAATTTTTTTCTTGAAGACTTAGTGAAATGGAAAAAAAATGATTTAGGGACCCTATTAAAACATGATAAGAGTCCATTTGATCACTGGTGACAGGATGCAAAATACTCACACTAACATGTTCTTATTG
This sequence comes from Pinus albicaulis, assembly GCA_034641835.2. Taxonomy (NCBI): domain Eukaryota; kingdom Viridiplantae; phylum Streptophyta; class Pinopsida; order Pinales; family Pinaceae; genus Pinus; species Pinus albicaulis. The sequence goes on from CM076580.1 coordinate 410,904,541, forward strand.
TAATGATGATTCATTATTATTCAGTCATTAAACTATTTATGGTGAGATGGAGGGGAAATTTTGGTCTTGGTGACTGATGGCCAATGATTCATGGGGTTGGACACCAAAACTAACTGGGGTGAAACTATTCATCTAACCATACCATATCGATGCATATTTATATTAATTGAGCCCCTATGCTTCCTCACGAAGCTTGGTTCTCTAAGGGTTTGTTATCCCTATTTATGGCTTGGTTCCAAGGAGTTATAATTATTAACTTGATTGGAGATAGCTCGTGAGTCCTTATTGGGACTCTGGAAAAAATTGTGGTGATTTTTGTTTAGTTGTTTGGAACTTGGACACCAGGAAACATCATATCTTTTGGAGCTATAGGTGAATATTATCCTAGTCAACCATAAGTCACCTAGGAAGGTGGGCACTGCCAAGGGATTCGGGAAACGCCACTTAGGTGTTAGTTAGGGGGACATGAGCCTATAGTTGGAGAGTGATGTTTTCAGGGCTTGTGTTGGGGATAGGGTTATGGTTTCTATTGAACCATTATTGCAAATTTTTTTCCCCAGCTGTGGATGAGATTATGAGCCACACGGTCTACGACTAAGAGGAACATGCATAACCTACAACTAGTCGACATATTTATTCAGATAAGTCTTCATGCTTATATGTTGTGTTAATTTAATATTTTTTATATATTTTTATTTGAAACCCTATTTTTGGGGTTGTGATTTTGTTGAAAGACTGGTTAGTTTAATTGTATATTATGTTGGAAGAAATTGCTATAAACTGTGGTTTCAGGGTTATGTGAAGAATTACTATTAATTTTACATTTTCGTACATTTATACATTGACGTTCCTCTATGATTCTATACTTCTGCTAATAAAAATTTAAATTTCATACAATTATTAATTGTGTGAACATGGTTGTGTTTATTCTTCCATTATGCATGGTATTATTATATATTCAATGATAGTGTTTAATAAATATGATCTAGAGATCAACTTCTTTCACAGGAGTATTTGAACATTTTAACTGATGGAATTTATGATATGTCACATAGTGTTATGCAGCCAAGGGGCGGGGACATTAAAACTCCCCTAACTTCTTGGATCTATACTCATAGCTCTTCATTATGTGGCCTTCCATAATTTCTCCCATTCTTTCTATGGTTCATTCAATATCTTGGAATATCTATATGACAATGCCTTCCAATATTGGCCCATTGGGTTAAAATTAGTGTTCACCATCATGCCTTGTTTCCTTCAAACCTTTGATGTTAAATTTTTAAGGCTCACTTCACATTCTGAAAATATAACTCATATTACAGAATTCCCTTCCCTAACAACCTGCAAAATACAAATGAAATTGTCTCTAAAATATTCTTCCAAATTTTCTTCTTCTATTGAGGTAAATAAAAAATCATTGACACCTACTTATATCCCTACATGGACCTCTTGTCGTGCTTCTTTTGATACCACTTCCATGTTGTAAATTTATTCACCACTCTCTTGGTATAAGCTCTGATACCAACCCTGGCGGTGAACAATTTTGTTGTTAACTCTTCCACCTGTATGTTTAGTGGTAGCTCTAATGCTACCTTCATGTGGTAAAGAGCTATACTATGGTATCTTCTTGTGGTATCTCTAGTACCACATGTCATTATCCTAGGGGATCTTGTGGTTACAAGGCACCTTGGTGAGTACACCATGACCCCTTGAACATGTGGTACAAAGATGTTTCACAACTTCTTCGTGTCTTGCAAATTTACCCCAGCAAGACTATGCCTCATAATAATATTACTTATATAGTCTCTATTTTAATGGTTACTTAGTATAATATCATAACCCTTTAATATAGTGCAAGTAAATATTATTTTCCCCTCTACTTCAGCTAAATTTCAATCATCAATTATTCATGACCAAATGTAACTACATCACATCATCGTCATCTATAAAATTTACACATGCACAATTGCATATGAAATGACCCTCCAACCTTATTATTTGATAAATATCAAATGTTTACATAGAACTTGATAAAATGGCTCAATTTCAACAAAATATAATGCTATAACTACTTTTTCAACTCAATCAAAACCCCTCTCATTTGAAATCACCCTACACAAGTCACCTGCTACCCAACTAGGTCCATCATGTTGGACATGTCTTCCATTGTTTAGGGTTTGCATCACCACAACCCCACCAAGCTACTTCACCACCCTATAGTTCGCCCTACTCCTTGCACTTCATCCTGCAACCTTAACCCTCTTATTCATCTCACCTAACTTCCCTCATCCTCATCTTATGACATGTTAGTTCATTTGTGTTGTCATGCACTTACAAGTGATTCTCCATGCATTCCCTTGGTTATACTCTATTTGGCCCATGTTGATCATGTCATGTACTTCATGTCGGCTTGAATCCTATCATCCCAACCTCACTAGTCATTCCAAAATTTGCTTGTTCCACCCACCGGTTGGACCCACAATGTGACTTGACATAAGGTTGACCTCCCATCGTCCACTTGACCTCCACTCATGTGTCCACCACTCGAATTACTTAATCACACACTCGAACCTCATTTGATCCATTACAACCATTTAAAGGGAAAATTTGAGGTAAAAAATGGGACTTAAAATGAAACATTTAGTAGTAAAATAAACTTTGAAAGAACCAATAACATTCAAGATGATGATATCATCCCCAGGAGTAAATAGTTTTGGAGGTAAAATAAGAAAACTACTTTTTAATTGTATTTTTTACTTATATCATTGTAGGTCTACTCAAATTTCAAATTTCAAGATTGTAGACTTTTTCAATGCAAAATTAGATTCTGAATCCAACATTTCCTAGTTTACATGCTTTTGAGTATATCCACATCGAGAAAAATTCAAAAAACATGAACAAACATGTTTGAACATGTTTTTTAATTTATTTTGATATTTTATTGGTGAGGATCTACTCAAAAGTTTGCAAAGTGGGTACTCGTTGCAACTCCCAAAAACATTTATTTTTAAAATTAATATGAACTATTATTTTAAATTAAGGCACCTGGGTGGGTGGCAGACATTGTAATAAATGTTGCAGACAAATGATTTCAATAATAATAACTAAAAAGATACAAGTTGATGAGCGACGTTAATGAGTATGTCTTGTGATTTTAGAAAATGGATTTCGATTGACTAATGACAAGCTTTGAAAGACAAATGGAAGTCCAAGAAGTTTGATTCCCAAAAGGAAATTCAAATGGGGGATAAATTATAGATTTTAAGGCCACCTAGCACAAAGGGGATATGGCATGATGGTGGACCAAGTACTAGGCACTAAATAATTTCTGGTGGGAGGTTTTCTGCATGCTATGAGGCTATGAGGGGTCTAGGATGAGTTCAGAAATACCTAAGGAAAAGAGGAAGGAGCAAAAATTTATGGGAGCACAAGTAGATGTGATAGGCTTAGGCCGTATCTATGAATTTCACCATATATTATTGAAAGTTAAATTTGTAGCACTAATAAAAGGAAGGAGGATGAATTCACTTCTATAAAATCATAACCCAAGATCATGGGTGTATCGATAGAGATATTTTTCTTATCAATTTACTACGGATGATTGAAACATCACTCATTAATCTATATCGCCCATCTGTTTATAGGTTCATCTAAACCTTGATGCATGTGTTGAAAGTAGTGTTGTTAATTAATATGAATGATTACCATCGATGCTATGCTACTATTTGATTTGATATTATGCTAAATATTCTATTGTTGTTTCAAAAGTTAGATGAAACAGAAATATTTTAGGCTTATGTTTCAAATAATTAAATTTTTTTTAGAACTCTTCTTAAACATGGAAAATTTTAATTCATGAATTGGATGTGAACCATGGGTTCTCCAAAAAAAAATTAACATGATATATATATATATATATATAATAGGCAACCAAATTGTTTGATGTGAAGGGTAATTTAGACGTAAATGGTGGTGAAATTTTATCACTTTGCATGCATCAAGAAATTTCTCTAATTGACTATAAAGAAAGGAATTACTTGGAAATTTGTAAGATCGAAGCATCCCTAACCACCTACTTAGAACAGACAAAAACCATTTCCTTTGCATTACAACGAATAATGACTAAACAACTTCCTAAGCTTGAAAGAGTAGTATAGATTTTAAGCTAAAGTATAGATTTGAAAGATAAATATATGGATTGGGAACAAATATCTAAGCCATCCTCTCGAACATGTGAGAATAAATACAACCAAGATATAGATAAACACAAACAAAATAAAGATATTCCATAAGAACCATACTAGCCCACTCAAGAACACCAATAATAAGAAAGAGGGTCTCACATCACACCCATTAAGCGGCTTTACATACCTTAGTATGAGGGTTTTTGTTAAAGTGGGTTACCTCATGAGTTATGTCACGTCAGAATCTAAGTAGCAAGGTGGTGAGGAAAATTTGACTAGGACATTATCCACTCGATGCATTTGATTACTTCCCAATAGAAATTAACAATGATGAAAGAGCAAAAAATACATGTAATGTAGGAAATATGTAACTTGGTTTACCTAGAAATAATCGGGTTATTGCGGCCATCGACCTCAAGAGGGTCAAAACCAAATATAAAGGTTTAATAATCAAAGATGCATAGGACCATAATTTTACATACTGGAAGTAGAATTATCAAAGCCACATGCCACTATAAACAATATACTCTTCATATGAGACTAACCCATGTATTCCAATTACTATGAATAGAAACAACCATATTCTAGGGAAAAATCATGGGTCATGGAATTTTGACCCTGCTCCATCTGCCGCCAAAAGGGATGATAGTGGACCGAACAACAAACAACCATGGAGATTCTTCAAAAGCTAATTAAATTCTTCCATTATAAGAGAGAGAGATTTAATAAATTTACCCATGAGTAGAATGGGGGTCCTAGGGTTATTACCCTCTACTGACATCACACTACAACCATTAAGGTATGGAAAAACCATACACCCTCAAAAGGAATTCAAATACAGACAATGTGAAGAGAAGCACGTCCCATGCAACAACTAAGGGAAATGAAGTGGCCATCCTCTCATTACTGTGTGAAGGGGAAATAATTTGGGAGAAGGTCCATGAGATGGCTTACCTCTTACCCTTGACATGTGTAGTAGTGTTGGAAAAATCTCGTTGTCGATTAACAATTTTCTTGCATAGACCACACTAAGAATGCTTAACACATTAAAAAAATAAAAAGGGGTAAATAAAGAGTAAAATCTAACTAATTCACAAATAAAAATGATTTCCTGTAATAACATTCCATCTCCTTAAACTCCACACAATGCAAGCAAACTCCTTTAGGACAAGTAATTCATGAAAATAACAAGGGTGATCTTGGTTGTCAACACTTAGAGTTAGGAATGCATAAGGGGAAGCGGAAGAGAAGAAAAAATCATAGAAATATTTCATAATACCCAAAAAAATAAATAGAGTTGAAGAAAAGAAATAAAGGCCCCAAATCCATAAGATATGTTGGACATTAGTCATATAACTAAACCAAATATGAAGAGCCAAAGGAAGAAATGTTTATTTTTATAGCATTAGAAAGTGTTCCAGGTCTCAAATTTTGAGGAGAGCCTTGGACAACAGAATTCCATAGAACCCAGAAATCATTTGTGGAAATTCCACTCAAATTTTGGTTTATTAAAACAATTAATTATTTTAATGTCATCCCTAAGTCTAAACTTAGGGAAATAAAATAATTAAAGGGTATTAATAAAGCAGAGTGTGAATCTTATAGAAAACGAAGATCAATTCATCTTTTAATTTGAGCCATTGATTAAGGATACAATCTGGGATGTTGATTCATCAGCGAGAAGACTATAAGAGAAGGCTTGAGGGTCATTTGGAAATTAAGCCAGGCACATTCTCAGTACTTGAAGGAAATCAATACTGAAAAAAGAGACTTTGATTTCAGTGGGTGAGTCTGTAGAGGCGGGATTACATAGATAAAAGAGGAGGGAGAAGTCAGCAGAGACGGAGAAGAAGAAAGGCAGAAGGATGCATGGAAGGCAGCGCTGAGCACTAGCAGTAGCTCTCCATGCAGGCTTACGTAGTCTAGGCAGAGACTGTGAAGATGGGCTACGCAGATTGACGCATAGGGTGCAGGAGGTCATCCCGTGTGTCGGGAATTCTTTCGGATTGTCCGAAAAATTCACATTAGGTGTATGTTATTTTATTTTTCTCATTAGGACTTCTATAAATGATATTTTCACTATAGAAGATAAATATAAACCTTCATCTACTGCATCGGTTTTCCCACATTGTGTTTTTTCGGGGAAAATTGTCCAAAAATAAATATGTTCATGTGGTTGTTTCTATTGTGATATATGTTTTATTTTTTTTCTTCTGATTTTGATTAGAGTGTGGTACTATAGCTTTATTTATTTCAAAATTTACTAAAGCATCTATAAATAACTTATCAAATAATTAGGTGAAATAAATGAATTACTACAGTAATAATTTCCATAGTGAAAATTTCACATGGTATCAAAGAAGAAGGAAAAAGACAGAAAAGGGGATTTTTCAATGGAAATCTGTCCATGAGTGACACAGCTCAGAAGGACTAACACAATTCCTCAAAGCACATAGAGAAATAAAGGGAGCATGACATATTTGTTCTGGAATCCAGACTAGAGAAGGATTTCGCTTGTGTGTCAAGCATGACATATCCAGGAGTTTGGTACATTGATAGTAGAGCATCTGCTCATATTACAGGAGTTCGAGAATGTTTTTATAGCTACCAAGAAGAGAAGATGAATTTCCATATCACAATGGGAAACAAAGCCAAGTGTACCCCCGTTGGAAGAAATACCATAATATTTCAAACAGAACCTGGAAACAAGATTCAGGCTACAAACATTCTGCATGTACTGGGGTTGGGGATGAATTTACTCTAAGTGTCTTAGGTCCAGAAAATTTTTTATGAGGTATACTTTACTGGAAATAAATTTAGTGTCAAACACCCTAGCTGGAAAAGAAAGGAAAAACTTGGAGTAAGAAGTCATAAATTATATAAGCTATAGCTTGATTCCCCAATGGCACTAATAGAAAATATGGACGAAAGGGATCTAAATGAATTATGGCACCAAAGGATAGGGAATTTACTTCATGGAGCCTTGAATATTCTCAATAAGACTGTCATAGAAGCTCCATAACTCAGCACAAGGAGAGATGAGGTCTGCAAGGTGTGCGTACTAGGGAAGTATGCCAAGGCAACATTTCCAAGGAGAAACAGTAGGGCCAAGAGCATATTGGAGTTGATACACTCAAAAATTTACAATCCAATGTCCATGATATCTCTTGGTTGTGCAAATTATTTTCCTACCTTCATTAATGACCACTCCACTAAAACTTGGATCTACTTTCTCAAAACCAAAGATCAAGTCTTTGAGCATTTCAAATAATTCAAGGTGCTGGTAGAAAATTCCACTTAAAAGAAGACCAAGAAGCTACTATCAGATAATGGTAGAGAGTATATTGATAAAGACTTCACCATTTTCTACGTAAAGGAAGGCATCAAGAGAGAATGGACAGCTCCATACAATTCAGAGTAGAATGGAGTTGCAAAAAGGAAGAACAGGACCATTGTAGAAGTTGCAAGGATGATGTTGTGAAACCATCTCCAAAAATAGAAGAAAAGAGATACCAACGCCTTAGAAATAAGCCACTTCGAGGGGGAAACCTCCAATCCATTACATGAATGAAAAATTCTTGGATGATACAAATGACGAAACCTCCTTTCTATATATAGGAGTCCATGGGGCCACAATGTAATTCTAGTGGGGCCACAATGTAATCCTAGCCGACCTAACAATAATAATGTAAGGGCACAATAATAACAATATGGGGGTTACAGGGGTACAACAATAGCAATGAGGGGGGCTACACTAACATAATAAGGGAATACACTATTAATATAGGGACTTAACATTCCCCTCTCCTTCAAACAAGTGTTGTCCTCAATGCTTAATTATTTCTTGATGCTTCTGTATAAAATTCTCATCCTCCCATGTGGAATCTTCTACAGGAAAGTTCTTCCACTTGTTGAGATACTCTAAAATTGATCGTACTTGTCGAGTTATTTTTTCTATGACTACTTCAGAACTTCTTTCAATGTGATGTTGATATTCATGTTGTTTCATTAGATTCTGCACCAAAGTTAGGCTATCATTTGAGAGTTGGAGAACTTGTTGTTGATGCTCGATGTGATCTTCCAATAAATTATCATCCATATTAGCTATTATTTGATCCTTCAAACCATCCAACTTAGCCTCCATTTCTGCTTTTAAACCATCTATGTCATCTTCGGTTTCTCTTCGTAAGATCGAAATTAGTTTCACTTGGTACCGTAATTTTGATATGTCATGTTGCCATTCTTCATCTTCATGAGTCATAGTAGAGCCTTATAAAGGATTAATGGGTGTTTAATTCCTTTTAGGGGAAATTTTAGAATCAAATACTGATATATATTCTACAATATTCCCTTGGAATCAATTCAACTTGATTCTTCAAACAAGACTTATGCAATTCGGAAAAAAAAATACACACCTTTTACTTGATTTTGAGGAGCTCAATATTAAAATTGACTTATCTCTATACTTTCAGATCCTGAATATCTGAAATTCGGCCCTATAGTATTCCTCTCAAGATTCCTTCAAATTCAATAGGTTTGACTTGATTTGGATTCTTCAAGAAAAATTTATGTCCAATCTCCCACGATGACCTAATTATGGATTGGTTCAGTAGAGCGAACTTGTACGACTTACCACATGTCATTGTTTGCTCCTTTGGCTCTGAAATTTATATATAGGAAACTATAGTCCATTTACTTTCTGTCACGTTTTACATAATTCCAATCCAATTCTCAAAGAGAGAGTTATGAAGATTTTCCCACGATCACCTCTTTGAGATGAAATTCAGGAGCATGAAAAATACCTAACTTCCACAGATCATATCTCCAAAAATATTGCGAACCCAGCTCTAAATTTTGCGATGATGCTCCTCAGGATTTCGACTTCGCGCTCTAAAAATTTCATCTTTCGAACCTTTGTAGAAAAAAATTTTATATCAAAAATTACATGATGACCTTTTTAAGTGAAATTCAAGAGCCTGCAAAAAGCCCTAACTTCCACAGATCATATCTCTGAAAATATTGCGAACTAAGCTCTAAAATTTTACGACAATGTTCCTTAGGATTTCAACTTCGCACTCTAAAAATTTCAGCTTCTGAACCTTCATATAAAAATCGTTATAGAAAAAATTCCACGATGACCTGTTTGGAGCAGCAAAACCCTAGAATCCAAAGCACTGATACCAAATGTTGTGAAACTAGCTCCAAAAAGAGAAGAAAAGAGATATCAAGGCCTTAGAAATAAGCCACTTCGAGGGGGAAACCTCCAATACATTACATGAATGAACAATTCTTGGATGGTACAAATGACCAAAACCTCCTTCTATATATAGGAGTCCATGGGGCCACAATATAATCCTAGTGGGGCCACAATGTAATCCTAGCCGACCTAACAATAACAATAATAATGTAAGGGCACAATAATAAAAATATGGTGGTTACAGGGGTACAGCAATAACAATAAGGGGGGCTACACTAACATAATAAGGGACTACACTATTAATATAGGGACATAAGAGACGATGTTATATGACGAAGACATGCCCAAATATTTATGGGAAGAAGCCTGCAATACAACTATGTATGTGCAGAATAGGGTACCCCATAGAGCATTGAGGAAGGTAATTCCTGAGAGATTTTTCATAGAAAGTAAGCCTGAGGTGAGCCATATCAGGATATTTGGTATTATGGTGTATTTCCATGTACCAGATGATAAGAGGAATAAGTTGGATCAGACTGTGGAGAAAGGTTATCTTGTGGGCTATAGTGAAAATTTGAAGGTATATCGCATCTATATTCTGGAAAATAGGAGGATCATTGTAAGGCAAGAAGTAAAATTCATGGAGGAGATAGCCTTCAAAAAATCCTAGGAAATGCCTACAGATACGCAGATTGAGGAGGATCCACTAGTATAGCCTCATCGGTCTATAGAGGATGGGTCGAGTGCCTCTCCATGACACAAGGATTCTAAGGAGAGTTCCTCCAAACAAGATCAGGAAAGAGAGAAGGTAAGACCCCCCACCACCATTGGAAGATCGAGAAAATAACTCCAACAAATTTTGAGGGATGTAGAGGAATTTGTTGGAGCCACTAGATATGGGAAGAGGGTATGGAGGCAACCTAACAGATACCGAGAAATGGTAGCACAGGTCGAAGAACCCTCTAGCTTTTGGGAGGCATCTTAGCATCAGGTGTGGGTAGATGCCATGGTGGAGGATTACAGCTCCATCATGAAAAAAGATGTATGGGAAGTAGTACCTAGACCACATGACAGATCAGTTGTAGGATCAAGCTGAATCTACAATATCAATTATGATGCAGACAAAAACATAGAAAAGTACAAGGCCATATTTGTGGTTAAGGGGTATGCACAGAAAGAAGGCATCGACTATGAGGAAACCTTCACCCCTGTAGCTCGATACACTTCAATAAGATCAATCATCTCTCTATCAGCATATATGGGATGGGAGATTCACCAGATGGATGTTAAGACAACATTCTTGAATGGGGTGATAGAAGAGGAATTGTACATAGAACAACCAGAGGGCTTTAAGACACATGAGCAGAAGACTCATATTTGTAGGCTTAAGAAATCCCTGTACAATTTAAAACAAGCCCCCAGAGCATGGTATTCACGAATTGATAGCTGCTTGCAAAAGATGGGATTCGTCAAGAGTGACGCAGATCCCAAACTCTACTATTTGAGAGTAGGGGATGAGCCTCTAATCTTGGTATTATATGTATATGACCTATTCCTTACTGGATTATCTAAGCTCATCAAAGACTACAAGGAAAATCTGGCTACCGAATTCGATATGAAGGATCTGGGGCAGATGCACTTTTTTCTTGGTATGGAGGTCTAGCAACAGAAGGGATAGATATTCATTGGGAAAGGAAGATACACTATAGAGATCGTGAAGAGGTTTCAGATGGAAGACTGTAGACCCATGGTTGCACCAATGATTACAAACTAGAAGAATATAGAAACGACAGAGGATGATGGGGCTGATCCCAGCTTGTATAGGCAGCTCATCGGATCATTGATGTACCTCGTCAACACTAGACTAAACATCAATTATGTAGTGAATACCGTTAGTCAGCTCATGGTGGAACTGAGGAGGGTTCACTAGGAAGTAGCCAAACATGTTCTCAAATATTTTAAGGGGACAGTCGAGTATGGGTTGAAGTACACCAAGGGAAATGAAGTCCAGTCGAGTGGGTTTACAGATGCATATTGGGTTGGAATGATAGTGGATCTGAAAAGTACCAGTGGGTACTATTTCAGTCTCGGATCAGGAATGAATTCATGGTCCAGTAGGAAACTGAAGTTCGTCGCACTGAGCTCAGCCGAGGCAGATTGTATGGTAGCAAGCACAGCTTCATGCAAGGCCATATGGCTTTGTAAAATTCTCTTTAACTTACTCAATAAGAGGATGGAACTGACCGAAATTGTGTCATAATAAAAGTTGCATCAATCTCTCTGAGAATCTCGTGTTTCATGACTAGTCGAAGCACATTGACATTTGGTGTCATTTCATCAGGGACTACATCCAAAAGGGAGCTGTGCAGTTGAGGTACACTCCTACAGGAGAATAGGTGGTAGATATCCTCCCCAAGGCTCTGAGTAAGATTAAGTTTACTTACTTCAGAGAAAATATGAGGATGGTGGAGAACCCTTTCCATTAAAGGAACGTGTGGTCTACAAAGACAAAGTGAGTTGTATTACGAATGAGGTAGTGGTAGAGACATTGTCACAGGAAACAGTACAGAGGGTAGCAGCAGAGAGTTGAGAGGCAACAGCTAGGACATCAACAACACAACAGATGCTTTAGAATCAAAGTATTATATTTGGTACCTTTCTTGAACACTTTCCTCACTAAGAGGGACTGCTGATTTTTATAGCATTGGAAAGTGTTTCAGGTCTCAAATTTTGAGGAGAGGCTTTGACAACATTATTTTGGAGAACCCATAAATATTTTGTCGAAATTCCACTCTAATTTTGCTTTATTAAAATAGTTAATTATTTTAATGTGATCCCTAAGTCTAAACTTAGGGAAATTAAATAATTAAAGGGTATTAATAAAGCAAAGTGTGAATCTTCTAGAAAACAAAGATCAAGTCATATTTTCATCTAAGCCATTGATTAAGGATATAATCTTGGTAGTTGATTTATCAGCGAGAAGACTATAAGAGAAGGCTTTAGGGTCATGTTGTAGCCACTACAACACCCTCCAAAATTTTGTCCCATTTAAAATTTCTGAGCCCCTGACCTTTCGGTAAAGATAAAGTCTGACGCAGCCTAGGCCTAGAGCCTCAAGAGATTTTTTTTATGCATTATCCATTCAACGTCTAATCTAGGGTTTGGTCTCTTAACATCTAGTCACATAATCGCAAAGTTGAAAAACTCATAAAACCAAGAAATTTGCAACTATGTGACCGTGTGAGCCAGCGACCCTAGGTAGTGAAGTCGCAAGGTCACATGTTGATCTAAAACTTAAGATTTGCGACCATGCGACCATGCGACCTTGCAAGCTCCGGGTCACACATCCTTTAACCAACCCTAACCTGCGACCCTGCGACCTACATTAAATGACTGCACGTGCAACCCATTTATAAATAAAAGGGTCGCGTAGATCACATTAGACCTACGCAACGGAGCAAGAAAATGCCTCTGACAAGCCATCTATAGCGCGTTTTTCCCGGGTAAGTGGCCTATTCCTCCTGATGTTTCCTTTTGGGTTAATTATTACCTTGCCTACCCCTACCTGGCCTATTAATCCCTGCCTTGGCCTCATTTAAGCTCCTCAATAGTCCTGGTCAGAGTTTGCACCTCCCCTTATGGCCTATACCTTTCTATCTCCTTCTCTAAAGCCTCTCCTTCCCCATTATATCTCAAGCACCCTGCCTAGCCTACTTGGGAAAGTCTTATAAACCAGATTTGTCCATCCCACTTGATTTTTTTCTTTCCTCACCATTCATCACTGCGGAATCCTTTAAAAGAACCCTAGTGTGACCCCACGACCCCGCAACTTCGCGACTAAGCAACCTCGCGACACCGCGACTTGGTCGTCGAGTCGCGAGGTTGCCAAGTCACTCATAACCAATCATCGGCCACCCTCGTCACCGAGCGACCTTGCGACCTAATCGTGAGTTTCCAAGTCGCCAAGTCACGTTTCCCCTAATTTTGACCCCAGCGCGACCTTCCGACCTTGCGACTTATTCCCCAAGTCGCGAAGTCACTTTTCCTTGAATGTTTATGCCGGTGCAACCTAGCGACCTAACGACCTAGTCGCAAGGTCGCCAAGTAGCAGGTCTATCCATTTCCTAAGATAATAGTTGGAAGAGGTAGCAGTGACCTAAACAGAGGAGTCATTTGTCAGATTTTTTGGTCTTAACATATTTATAATTATACCATCTGTCTTATCGTGGGATTGTTTCATGAATATACCAGGGAACATCGAAGTCGAGCTCGAGTGTGTGTCCATCTCTTCGGCCTCAATCGATATGGGGCCCCCGAAAGTTCAAAAGAGAAACAAGAGTCCTAAAATATAAATCTCAGAAGAATAAATGCCCCCTTCCCCTCCCCCTATCTATGGAGATACTACCTGTGTGTTCAGGAAAGGGGACAAGATGAGTTGGTACCAGGTATATCAGGAGTTCATAATGCCTGAGTTTCCAGAAGATCTCCCATACCAGCAGGTGTATATTCAGGTCAAGAGGTCCAAGCTCCACTATGCAGGCACCCATCCACATATATTTCCATGTGCAGAGATTATTGAATGGATCATGCAAATTGTCGACTCCAAAATTTGGGTCATTCTAGATCACTCGAGGAAATCATTTGCTAACCTGAAGGGGCAGGATGCAGAAGTCTACTATGCACTCCCCACCTGAGAGAAAAATTTCAACGCTAAATGGGAATCTACTCATGCAGTTACCACACTAGAGACCTTGAAGGGATGGTGGGAGGACCCAAAAAGTTCAGAGTTAGAAAGGACCAAGAATATAAAACGAAGGGCCTCGGGAAAGTCTACAAGTTTGTGGCTGTTACACCATTTTTTGGTCATCTAACCTACTATCATTAGATGGACCCAAGTACACCATGTAAGACCAATTTTACCCTAAGTAAAATTGCCTTCACTATGTAAAATAACTTAATAAAACACATTTATTAGGTTGTTTATGGTCTAAACAGGAAACCCCAAAAGGAAATATTAAACAAACCTATATTTGTTTGATTTTCCTGGTCATATTTAACCCAAAACAAAGAAATTAATTAGATAAATCTTTATTTATCTTATTATTTTCTAGGAATAATTATTTAAACCTTATTTAAATAATATTCCTTGTTAAATATGACTAAATCACCCATAAATAATTAAATAAATCATTATTTATTTGATTATCTTTTAACCACCTCCTTAAAGTGATAAATAAATCATTTATTTATTTATTATTCATAAATAAAGGGATTTGACCCAAGTCAAATACTTTTTCCCTCCAACAAATATAATAAAATATTCCATAAAAGGTGGATCTAGATTTGGTTAATGTTATTTTAATCATGCACCAAGATCTAGAATGACCCAATATTTTGTTATAAATAGGAGGTTTTTTCCTACCATTCTTCACCTTTTGTTGCCTATTAGATCGCTTTGGATCTAAACTCTTGGTCCGACTTTGAGCCATTATCATTGTCATATTTTCCATTATTTGCTGTGTGAGCTCCCTTTGAGTTCTATCTTTGTCTGGGTTTTCTACACCAACAGGAGAGAGAAATGCTAGATCTAAAGTGTTGAGGACTTCCAAGAACCCATCCCATTGAGGAGAATTGGAAACATCTTCTTGTTTTCCTCCCAGGTGCCCTTAATACAAAAATTCTTTCAAAAATTGTTCTTGTCTTGTCTATTGGATATATGGAGCAAACCCTTCTTTTTATTGCTTAATGTCTTTCTATGCATAGATCTGGTTTTTTGCAGCTCTTTTCTTGATCAACTAACTGCAGATCTGAAGATATTGGCAGCCACTTTTGTTGTTAGGGCTATTAGTTATGCGTAGCTAAAGTGGTCCTTTTTCGTACACTTCAACAAAGGATTCATACTAACAAATGGCGACTCCACACGGGTTTTAAATTACGACCGCTATCGTTTTTCATATTCCTGCATATCCAGCTACTTCAGACCCTAGGGTTTCTTTTCGGCTTTTTGTTTTTCCTATTTTCATGTTGTTTTTCTCCTATAAAACCCTAAAACATTAAAATTTCTAACTTCCGTGTGTTTCTGGCCCTATTGCGCAGGTAAGCGACATCAGCCGCAACTGAGACGGCAACTTTTCCGGAAATATGCCGCCGAGACACCTGGAGCTTCAGGTCGCACTTTTCAGCCCATAAACTGCGACCTGGACCTCCAGGTCGCACTTTTCTGCCCATTTTCTGCGACCTGCACTGAAAACAGGTTAGAACCTGCGACCTGCCAATTTTTCAGCTGTTTTTCTGCAATTTTTCTAGGTTTTTCTGAAGCTTCTGTCAGAGTTTTCCAGCCTCTGTCTCAGCCCGTTTCGACCTGTTCTTGATCTGTTTTGCTCATCTAAGTGGGAACCTAGCCCCCAAGGGCTTCAGTACCCTCCACTTTTGGTGGAAAAGTTTTAGCTGCTTCAGGTGTCTAATTTTTTCAGAGTTTCAGCCTCCCCTTTTCCAGATCTGATACCTCCTTTTCAGATCCCTTTTAATCAGCTCTTCTACCTCTCAAATCACCTCCTGAAGATTTGGATCTACTTTTAGGGCCTCCTCCTTGCCCCTTCTGCTTTTTGCTGATTTCCTCCTTTTTTCCCGCCACCTTGCCTCTGCCTCTTGGCTGTGATCTGCACCTCTTTTCAACAACTTTATCCTTTAGATCCCTGTCCCTTTTGACCCTAGATCTATTGGCCTCTTTTTAAGTGTGTTTTGACTAGATTTTTTCCCTTTTTTAGATTCGTTTTGAGTGACCCGCCTTCTTGGGTTGAATCGATGCACTAGTAGCTGTTATTTTTCTGTTATTTCAGCATTATATACTGTTCTCTACAGATTTATTTTCAGTTATGCAGCACACTTTTTCTCTTGCTCTCAAAACGAAAAGGGTTTAAAAATTAAAATTAACGCACGCCACACACTCACCCTAAGTGAAGAAGAGCCTGGTTTACACCGCCAGGCAAAGACTTTAAAATCAATTGACACTGCACCTATCTGCCCTTGTTTCGACTTGATTCTGCACCTCCTTGCCCTTGTGGTCATTCTTCTTCCCCTTGTGCCGTGTTTGTGTTGTCATCATTGCGCCCCCAAGGCACACTTCCCGGAGACTTCTTGGCCTTCACCCTCAGTTTCCAGTCGATCGACCTGCTCCGTCCCGCCATCGTCGAGCCAGTCCTCCTCCGAGTCCGCACTCCGACTCCTCTTTTGATTCCTTGGGTTCTCCTCTTCTTTGTGGTTCTCCCCCTGTCACCTTCACTATGTCTGGTCCAGGGCCTAACGCTAGCGAGAATCCCGGCCCTAATGCCGGGACTACTACTAGCGGAACCACCACAGGAACTACCTCGGCTGCACCTTTGCTCCCCTTCATGGCAGGCCTCAACCTCCCCGATTTGGACCAGTTGACAAATGACCCTATACACCATGACGCTAGTTGGCCTGCTATGCCGACAAAGCTCCCTTCTGACATCCCAAAGTTTGAAGGCCTTGCTGGAGAAGATCCTTCAGATCATGTTCGATCTTTCCACATGTGGTGTTCATCTACCTCCATTACTGATGACTCTGGCCGTCTTCGATTTTTCCAACGAACGCTTACAGGCGCGGCTTCTAAGTGGTATGTTGATCAACCCACTTCCTCTCATACCACCTTTGCGACTCTTGCCCGGGCTTTTTTATCTTAATTCCAGCTTCCCCTTCGTTATGACACTGGTATCGAACTTTTGACTTCTTTCTGTCAATCATCTGTGACCCGCCTATCCGATCATGTCCAGGAATGGCAGAGAAGAAAGAGCCTATGTCAATCCCCTACTTTCGAAGACCATGTCTACATGGACTAGTTCCTTAGATCTCTCTTACCTCCTATCGGAAAAGATGTCGCATCGCATTTTCCCCAAACCGAAGAAGCCGCCCTCCAACTGGCGTTAAAATATGATTTGATCTACGCTCAGACAGGTTATGTTTATACCGTTCTACCTGATCTCCCCAGACCTGGTGGTGTCAACGCACAGGGGGCACCTCATGCCGCTGACGGTATCGTTGGAGCTCTCTCTCATCCATATGCCCAACCTCCCATGGGTTATGGTTTTCCTAGGGGAGGGGGTAGCACCTCCCGCACTTGTCCCCCTCCTGGTAGCACGTATCCAGGATCCAACATACCTCCTCTTTTGGCTCAACCTCCTGCTCACCATACTATTACCCAACCCCCTTATTATTCGTATCCACATTTTGGTGCTCCAGCTCCTCCAGCATCATCACCTCCGCCTCCCTTTCCTTCTCAACCCCTGCAACAGTAGTCACCGTCCCCTCAAGCGCAGGTGGATGCACAGCAGGGATTCGTGGCTACCCAACCACCTGACGGACCGGTGGCCACTCAACCTTCCCCTTCTGGTTCCTCCAATTACCAGATCCTCATGATAAACTCTAATTCACCTCTAACCGTCGACCTTAACCTTCAAACTCGGACCAGTACCCCAAGCCTTCTGCTCAGTCTACCCCCGAGTCCCCTTCTTCGGGTTCTACAGAGCCTCTTTCGACATCCAATGGTCCCTTACATATCCCTCAACCCAAATTTGAGGTTCATACCAAGATTCCTAAGGGACCATTACGCCGAAATGCTGCTTCTGGTCGAGCTGCTCATTCGTATAGCATAGTAGATGATTTGGCGCAGTCTCCTGCTGCCATTTCCACATTGGAACTCCTCCAGTCCTGCCCTTCCCAAAAGAAGGCTCTGCTATCTGCCATGGGCGCTGTAGATCCTGCTGATGACCAAATGATTGTTTTCGACACCGATCAATCAGAACATCCTCATCTTCCTGCTTCCGTCGCCTTCCAAATCCCAGTCAAAATCTGGAACGTTAACGTTTCCCGGTGTATAATTGATGAGGGGGCATCCACCTGCGTGATGTCCGCTTCGGTTTGGAAGCAACTCGGATCTCCTGAGTTAGCCCCTTCCACGATCACCCTTCGAGCGTAGGATGGCCACGCCTCCCAGCCCATTGGCCTCTTCCGTAATTTTCCTATCACTCTTGTGGGCAAGACTGTTTGCGTTGACGTCGAAGTTATCGACGCCCCTCTAGATTACAACATTCTCTTGGGGCGGAGCTACACCTATGCTATGTCTGCTGTCCCATCCGCGGTTTTCCGCAAGATGTCTTTCCCTCATAATGGAAAGATAGTCACCATTGACCAGTTGACATATCATGAGCCAAAATCTCAGACCTCACCTGAGACGACCATCTCTTCTGTAGCCAACAAGCAAACCATCGATTCCTTGACCAGTGTCTCTCCTGGCATCTACAAAGACTCCTCTTTGCTCGAAAGCTTCCCTGGTCTTCCTCCTCCTCCTATCTCTGACCCCAGCTCATCAAATGTTTGCATGATGCAATCATCTCGGGCTGCTCTCAAGAAACCTGCTTCGGCTAGTCAGCAACCATGCTCTCTACAACCTGCTCCTAGCCCTTCACCTGCAGCTGGTAGTCATGAGCCTCTTTATCCTCTTGGCACGGTTCCTCCAAGCCTTAGCCATTTAGGAGCCATCCCACCTGGCCATTACCCCTCTGGTCAGATACCGTTCCTAGCTCCCCCACCAGGAGTGTACATGGTACCGGTCATGGCCACCCTCTCTCTTCCTAACCTGACCCTTGGGATTCCCGTCTGGTACCATGATCCTCCAGCCGCAACCCTGCCTGGTCAACCCAAACCTTATATTGCTTTGACCCCGGTTCAACTAGTCCCCATGACTTCTCCCGCTGCAACAGTGCCTCAGTCACCTCAACAGGAACCACCTCCTGTTGCGACCACTTTGGGTAAGAAGGGCAAAGCTCGCAAGGGGGCATCAAAGGACAAGGCTGCCCTGACAAACCCTGCCCCTCCTCGGCCTCCAAAGCATACCATCCAGTGTGCATTGTGTGATGTTTTCAGCCACGCCACCCATACCTGTCCTGAATTGCTTCATCTCAATCCCATGGTTAATGTCGCGTTCCCTGAGTCCACGGTCCCGGAAGCCTCTATTCCTTCTGCGACCGCAACCAAGAACCCAAAGACTATTCACACCAACCACCCCTGTGCTTTGTGTGATCTCCATGGCCATTACACCCATATTTGTCCCCGCCTCGAGGACTTCTGCCCCTCTCTAGCCGTGGTCCACCAATTCGAGGCCAAGCGCAATGAGTCCACCTCTCCCCTATTTGCGCATTTTGCTTCAGCAAAACTACTAGATACGACTGCTCCCATTGACATTCCCCCTCCTGATGTCGAGATGACGGAGCCTTCATCCAGCATTTTCTACCTATCATCATCCATGAGACCCTCGGGGAACATTCCATCTGAATCTTCCCCTGTTGTTTCGCTTGACCTTCCTTCAGCGATCACCTTGGGCTCAACATCGGTAGATCCTTTATCTTCTTACTCTTCTGTCACCCCTTGTGACGATGCGCATGTGACCCTCTCTTCTCATGATGATGATTCAGGTAGCTTCGCCACGTCAGGTGGTATTTCTTCCACCAGTCACCCCGTCTTCTATCACGATGACGACATTATGGAAAACACCCCCACCCCTAACTTTCTCCATTCCCCCTTACATCGAACCCATGCGTTTCCACCACATACACCTTGTGGCCATTACATTGAAACCCAATGTTTGGGTAAGGGGGCACCCACATTCGAGAGACCAAGAGAAGCAATTCTCCACAACTCTCCTAGTGTATCTGGTCGTGCCGACTTTAGTACCATTATTCTTCCACATTTAGAAGAACCTCTAGAGTCCCATATCACTTCAGATCACTCTAAGGATGATACCCCTTATCATTCCTTCATCTTACATCAGCAACTCCATCTCTTAGACATTGTTGTTGACCAACCTATAGCTTTTCTACGAGAGCATCAGTTCATTATCTCCAACTCCTCTCTTTGGGATAGTGACACCAGGTATGCCAACCAAGAAACTTAAAGTCCGTTTGCTTCCTATATGCAGTACCAAAAGATATTGGTAATCCTCCATTCCCTTTCTCAAAACTGCATAACCATAACGAAAACAATTGGCGCACCACATCATTAAAATGTGTTTAGATCCCCCCTTTTCTAAATACATTTTGGCATGACCACACCATTCTTGGGGGCACCTATGCCCCTCAACCATATCCCTCCTTAAAATCACATTTATTCACTTACAACACTTGTACTTGGGGCACCAATTTGCCTCTTTACTTGTCTTTGTTCGTGTTGATTTTCGTCGTGAGTTACCATCTTGTACTCATGTTTTCATGGTCCCCCATTGGACCTTTACTGTGTGGCAGCACCATCGAGTCGCCCTTGTTTAGAGCATCCAAGTGGAGTCATCATCACATTCATGGAGTCTATCCCGAGTCCCTTTGTACCCCGCTATAGTCCTCCATCCCTCATTGCTTGGTTTCTCTCTTGTGTCACACATTATGGCCTTCAGTCCCACTGTCCCCTATCCCTTATGATATTGCGTTAGTCGCTGCCATGTCATTCATGCCCTTTATGCTCTAACAAGGGAAGTCGTCCATTCGCTACTCAGTCCCTTCCATTTCACCATCATCATTGGTGTCAGTCTGTCCGTCGCTCTACTATTTTCTCTCGTGCCTTAGTTGAGGATCTCTCATTGCCTCACCTATGGCGGACCTCCTTCTGTCGACATCAGCTCCTTCATTCCAGAAGATAGGTCTAGAGGGTGGTGTACCTTGGTTCCAGCTTCCACTCTTGTTCGGCGGATCAGGCAAAGGGATCTCTCCTTGCCCTTTGACTTGATTGTTTCTCCAGCTCCTTTCAGCATGATCGAGATTCGTATACTTGATGGTCCAGTGACCCAGCAGCAGCTCTTGATGATTCCCGGGTGTGTGTGAGATGTCTCAACCCTCATGAGGGGGTGGCCCTGCAGGTAGCCCCCCACATGCCCGGATGACCTCTTCTTCGCAGCCTTTGATGCCGCTCCAGATTTTGATGATGTTGGCCTTAGCCACTTGCAGCACCTCTATGATTTGCATGTATCAGTCAGATTTTGTGAGCCCTTACCCATTTACAGGGGGCATTTGGGTTGTATTTATCTCATGTACTCAGATATTATTGTACTAGTCCTGGCTGTTATCCCAGGCACAGCATGTATGTGAGACTCTTCATTGTATTCTTATCTGGCTCTTGATTATGCCAGCTGTACTTTATGGTTCGGTCCCTTGTTTATTGGACACACTATTCTTTTGTACTTTGTCTCGGCGGGCATAGGTATGCCTCCCCCGCCGCCTTCAGCACAGGTACCCTCTCATAAAAAGAGACTTGTTGCACCTGCGAGTCTCGTCTCCTCAGGGTCTAGTTCTTCAGCACACTATCTACCTTGCATTTCTCTCTCTGACTTCCCTTTTGTTGTCTAGTGATTGAGTTATTACAACGTACTTCGGTCATACGATTTGCTCCTGACACTCGCACGCTGGGGGGCAATCTGTTACACCATTTTTTGGTCATCTAACCTATTATCATTAGATGGACCCAAGTACACCATATAAGACCAGTTTTACCCTAAGTAAAACTGCTTTCACTATGTTAAAACAGGAAACCCCAAAAGGAAATATTAAACAAACCTATATTTGTTTGATTTTCCTCATGGAATAATTAATTAAACCATAATTTAATTATTATTCCTAATCATGTTTAACCCAAAACAAAAAAATTAATTAGATAAACCTTTATTTATCTTATTATTTTCTAGGAATAATTATTTAAATCTTATTTAGATAATATTCCTTGTTAAATATGACCAAATCACCCACAAATAATTAAATAAACCATTATTTATTTGATTATCCTTCAACCACTTCCTTAAAAAGATAAATAAATCATTTATTTATTTATTATTAACAAATAAAGGGATTTGACCCAAGTCAAATGCTTTTTCCCTCCAACAAATATAATAAAATATTCCATAAAAGGTGGATCTAGATTTGGTTAACATTATTTTAATCATGCACCAAGATCTAGAATGACCCAATATTTTGTTATAAATAGGAAGGTTTTTCCTACCATTCTTCACCTTTTGTTGCCTATTAGATCACTCTGGATCTAAACTCTTGGTCTGACTTTGAGCCATTATCATTGTCATATTTTCCATTATTTTCTGTGTGAGCTCCCTTTGAGTTCTATCTTTGTCTGGGTTTTCTACACCAACAGGAGAGAGAAATGCTAGATCTGAAGTGCTCAGGACTTCCAAGAACCCATCCCATTGAGGAGAATTGGAAACATCTTCTTGTTTTCCTCCCAGGTGCCCTTAATACAAAAATTCTTTCAAAAATTGTTCTTGTCTTGTCTATTGGTATATGGAGCAAACCCTTCTTTTTACTACTTAATGTCTTTCTATGCATAGATCTGGTTTTTTGCAGCTCTTTTCTTGATCAACTAACTGCAGATCTGAAAATATTGGCAGCCACTTTTGTTGTTAGGGCTATTAGTTATGCGTAGCTAAAGTGGTCCTTTTTCATACACTTCGACAAAGGATTCATACTAACAGTGGCAACAATGACGTGTAGGATGTACGGCCTACCAGATGCCACTACATTCAATGGTACTTGTGTCTCTCTCATGTATGTTGTCATTACATATGGTACCTCCTTCAACTAGGCCAACCTAATAGTAGCAGCCCTCTGGTTGAACATATCAGCGGCACAAGCACCCGAAGAAGGGTGCGCATCCAAATTTTATATGGCTTCCTACCTGTTGGACGCGGTATGCGCAAGATTTAAATTTAAAGGATGGCCGCATAACTGGGAAGTGGAGAATGGCGGACCAATCCATAAAGAGTTAAAGGTGTTCTAGGCTTCCAAGTACAAACAAGATATAGATGATCTCACACAATTTCATTCCTGCGCTCTAAAAAAGTTGTTTGGAAAAGATGCCCCGTGCATGTCCAGGAAAGCCATGCAAACAATAACCCGAGTGGCCAACTGGTTTCCCATCATAGATAGTACTTTCATCAAGGTCTTCGATTCATTCAAGGCACCTCACGCATTGCCCGAGTTTGTCACCGACAAACTACTCTTGCAAGAAGTGTGCTACCAGATGATGAATGGGTTTTCCAAGGTCCTCACCAAGGGCAAGAAAAATCCATGGCCTACTCTACGACTTACTATCAGCGCCTATACGATTAGGTATTTCAAAGAGGTAGAATCAAAGGCTACAGAAACCAAGGGCTTTCATTTCCCGCCCTTGGCACACAGATCATATGATCCTGAAAGGGTCATCCCCGCGCATTGCAAACGGGCCAAATTCAAATGGAATTACCAACACACAGAATTCCCTGTTGAAGAAAAAACTAAGAACTGAGTACAACAAGGATAGGGAGACTTCACCAGAAGAATCAACTGATGAAAGGGGGTAGGATGATCAAACCAAGAAGGAAAGGGGTGACACGCTAGGAGGAGCCTCATCTTCTAAAGCCAAGAAGCCAAGGACTGATATGGACAATAGTCTCTCTAAACAGTAGCAGGAAAAAAGAGACATAGAGGCTAAGGCACAGAAAGAGGCCGAGAAGAAGGAAAAATAAGAGGAACTCAAAAGGACCCAAGATACCCTATCACAACAACAACAAGACGACAAACAAAAGAAGCAAGTTGAGGAGAAACGAAAGAAACAACTAAGGGAGGAACAGAAGAAGAAGCTAGCAGGAAAAAATAGGAAGAGGAAAACAAGAGGAAGGAGGTTGAGCACAAGTTAAAGGAGGAACAGGAAAGAGCAGAGGCTGAGGAGAGAAGGAAGGAGGAATAAAGCCAGAAATCACAGGAAGATTCTTCCAAAGAAGTAGGGGGAAGCAAGACACAGCCCCTAGAGACAGGAGAACAAACAGAGCTGCCGCACATTGATGTACCTCAAAAAAACCCTATGACAAGTGTGCATTTTCCTCTCTCAAACCATGGCACCTCGGAGGAATAGGAAGATGATGTCCTGGATCTAACAAGACTGACCTACGACGAGTTCATGCACAAGATCAAGCAAGTGAAAATAAAATGCCTCGCGCAGAACCCGGTCGCACCCCTCGCAATTACAACAGAAAAGGACATAGTATTAGACACCAGGACTAATTTGATTATGATTGCATTAGCACGAACCACCTTTGCATCATCCACAGAAGAAAATTTTAGCAAAATGAGTAGAAATATTTTCTCTCTACAAAACAGGCTACAGGTTTCTGAGCATAAGGCAGCTCAGTAAAAACAAGATAAGAAGGTGATGCAGGAAGAAATATAAAGGCTTCATATCACTACCACCCAAGCCAACGAATTGCCACTTACCATTCAAAGGGAGCTGGTCACTCTGGAAGCCACCATGAAGCAAGTGTACGAGGAGATGTTTACGATAAAATAGACAGTCACACCACTGCTGAAAGCACAAGCAGAAAACAAAAGGAGAACTGCATAGCTAAAGGAGGCCTCCATAGCTTTGGACAACATGCTAGAATGGTCAAACATATACCTGTAGGCTCTTGACACACTGCCTAGGAAGGATTGGATTTCAACCTAGAATGATAAAGTTCAAAGCCGAATGAAGATACAATCCAAAGATAAACTGGTCAAGGATCTAGAGAAAGTGATGTCCGCATATGAACACCTGATTAGTGGCATCGATTCAATGGCCGAAGTACACCAAATTCCTTGTCTGGGTTCATTGGACACTGAAAAAACAAAGGAAGAGGTCGTCCAAGACATTCGAAAATTCCTACAACCCATAAGGCAAGCAGCTGCTTCCCAAGATCTTCTGGCCTCACAGGAAAATCTTATTCATCTCATCATTACACTAGTTCGGATCTATACCAAGCTGGATTCTCTCTCCAATCAGATCACAGTAAAGAGGCGCACCTTGGTCCTGGATGCTCTTGAGTGCTTTCATAGATTAAGGGAAGATAATCCCGAGGTCAGTCCAGTTGCTGTAGATTATCAAGATGGCAAAATTACCTCAACGATCAGCAACAGATAGACGTAACAGACCTCTTAATCACATAATTTCTTCCTTGACCAAGGAAATGGCACAAGTCGCAGGTTGCAATAGGCAAGAGGTCGCAAGTCGCATCCGGATCTGGGTCGTATGTCGCAAATGCCTCCTAGGTCATAGAGCATGCCACCAATCGGGAATATGAAGGGTCGGGGACACCCAAGGGTCAATTTTTCTCTATAAGTACTCCCTCCGAGGAATTGTAAAGGATCTTTTTCCGGGACTCCAAAAGGAGAAGAGATAATTGTATTGCGTTGAATGCATATTTCCATGAATGAATACAAACAAATGTTTTTGTTCCACTACTAGATCAAATGAGGACTAATATGTGTTAGCATTATGAATATTTTGTCTCCTGTACTGATTATCTTTTATAATTGACTAATCTGTGTTTTCTGCTCATGTCATTTATACGTTTAATCTTACTTTATGCATTGATGGTATGAGAATATTTAACTGAAAGATGTTTAGCAACTTCGTCAGTTACATAATTTCATCTTTTGGTAAACACTAAAGGAATTGAAGGGTGTTTTGACCATAGAGAATTGTTTCTTGTGTGGTCAAGCATCTTTATAAGCATGACCCTCATGATATTTTGCTAACAACATTTCTTTTGGCTGCATGATTTGAATCTCACTTTGCTATTTATAATGTTTCATTTACAGTAAAGACTCATCAACTATCTCTCTTGTATTGTTCGAGTAACCATGTATTCACAGATCTGCAGGGCTCATTCTCCTTCTGAGAAAAGGTATATTCAGTGGTAGCCAGACCCACACCCTAGATGGGATCCCTATCACAAATGGTTTAGATTCTAGTTGGGACATTTTACTGAGGATATCCCCTATTTTTGGTCGGGAATTTATTCTCGTCAACATATTTTGGTGCTAGAAGGAGGGCCTGAATGGCAGGCTCCCAGCATGCAAGTAGAATCTTGTTGCAAACCCTGCAAGGGGAGATCGTGTATGAAATAACTGGCCCCCCACCCCCTGAAAATACCCCTGAGGATTAACTCCCTTATTATGAGGTCACCTCAAACCAGCTGAGGGCCCTGCATCCGATCACCCGTGATCTCATCAAAGGACTGCAAAACGTCCCAGCCACCGGTTCCCTAGCCAATCCACGGACTCCCGGAGCGCATCAAAATCGCCACGACACCGTCGTCAATTCCATCCCTCAGCTGATAGGGCTCATGCTCCAATATTATGCAGATGCAGTTGAGTGGAATTTCGCCAAATCCCCGGATATCCCCTGAGACATTGAAGGGGATGGCCCCAAAATTACCGGACCCCAACCCGACCATCCACTGGGTGATAACACTCAAGTAGATAACCTTCCTGGAGGAGGAACTGGGAGGGGTTGGGAATACAGAGTTCAGGGGGACAAAGGCTGTGGACAAGGTCGAAATACTAGCCACCATCATCACAACCAAAACCAAAACAGATTCCCCTTGCTGTCTAACTAGAGAAATATTAGGAATATGGGGAACCTTGGAGGAAATCAAGACATGCACTCTCAACATGAGGGCAAAGCCTTCGGATCTGGCATGGGAAGTGAATCTGAGAATGAAATGGGACATATCTATATCCCGCACCACCAGCAGGCCAGGCGTGTGCAGTCACTGGCTTGGATGACACAATCTCCTCTAGGCCTCCACGGTCCCCTTCATGACATGCCCCGACATCCAGAGAAGCCATTAGGGGAATTTTGAGGTCTAAAATGGGCCTCCTAAGATAAATGTACAACGAAAATAAACTTTATAAGAACCAATAGGATTCAAGATGATTATGTCAACCATGGGGGATGCTTCACCATTTTTGGAGTAAAAGAGTAAAAAAATTAAAAAATAATAAAATAATAAAACTACTTTTTCAAATCGTATTTTCAACTTATCTCCCTATGTTTTTACTCAAATTTCATGCGGGAGTACTCGTTGGATGAAAATTTTAATTCCTCATCCAAGGAGTACCCATGTTGCATGCTTTTGATGGACCCTGCTACACGAAAAATGAGAAATACATGAAAAAGTGTGTTTGCAATTACGTTTTTCATGTTTTTCTCATTTTTCATGTAGCAGAGACCATTAAAAGTATGCAACATGGGTACTCCTTGGATGAGGAGTTAAATTTTGTATCCAATGAGTATTATCGCTTGAAATTTGAGTAAAACCTCACGGAGATAAGTTCAAAATATGAGTTGAAAAGTTAGTGTTTTTATTTTTTCCCTCTAAAATTTGATGATGTAATCAAATCTTATTTTATTATTTCCACTATTATTTTATAATTTCCTTAGGAGGCCCATTTTAGACCTCAAAATTCCCCTAATGACCTCCCTAAGTTCAACCCTAAAAAGGGTACATCGGTTGAGGATCACATCATTAATTTCTATTTGGCCTTACAAATGATGAGAGTGCAATATGATTATGTAGCATGCCGGCTCTTCCCCCACGCCTTAGAAAATAAGGCTGCTACATGGTACCGTTCCTTGCCTATCGCTTTCATTTCCTCCTAGGAGCTATTTCGTTGTACCTTCCTCCAAAAATTCTCAGAAGACAAAACTCCTTCCATGCTCTTCATAGAGTTGAGTACTTTGAAGTGTCAGAAGAAGGAGAAAGTAAAAGACTTCAACGAGCGCTTCACTACCATTTTGAACAAGTTTCCTCCAGACATGGCCTTGGATGATTCTATCACCATTAATTATTACACAAGAGCCCTCCCTCGGGATATCACCGTGTTCATGAAATGCAAAGCTAGAGCTACCCTAGCAGCAAATTATGCCACCGCCCTTGCTATCGAGAAGGACATGCTGTCCATAGGAGCCATTGATAATGAAGGTCGGGACGACCCAAAGTCGGCCACAAAAATAGTGCAATCCTCAACTCATAAGTTCAAATACAAGGACAAAGACCCCTTTGATTTCGAAAGCATCACAAAATATCTCGAGTTTTTAACAAACAAAGTCTCTGATCTAAAGAGGAAAAAAAATGACTCCACCTTAGGCACCAAAATGCAGAAACCTTTCTTTAGGAAGAACAACCCCACCATTAGACGTCCTTCATCGAACCCAAATATGGGCCTTAATGTAGAATAAATCGGTAAGGATAATTTATGCTCCTTTCACCAAGCCTCCCACTCGAAGAAAACCTGCCCTCAGTGGATCAACAGCATGACCATTGTGGTAAATCAACTCTTAGAAGATCAAACTGCGGGTGATATCGAAGAGGAAGCTAGTTCAAATAATTAAGAATCCTCTCCCCCAGATGAGGATATGGGATCTACTATCCTTGCCTTTGAGGTGGTCCGCCGGGAGGGACCGTCTCTTACAATGGAAATAATCCTGGCTGATGACCCTCAAACAAAACCCCCTCAGAACTACCGCCTGGGAAGCAAAGGCCCGATCCTCGGCCATGCCTTAGAAGAAAAATGAAAAGCTTTCCTGAGGAAGATTCTTCCACCAAATAAAGAAAAACAAAACACAACTCCCGAAAAATCTAGCCCAACTTCTACCCGAGTAAATCCAAAGGCTAGATCATCATCTGGTTCACAAAATGCCTCTGCTGACCCTCTCCCGTACCCAGATTCTGGGTATAGCATCACCGAATATATGAAGAGAACGCATGCCAACATTTCCCTCTATGAGCTCGCCCAGATAGCTAATCAGCGAGATATTATTCTCAAAGCTTTCACCAACCCGCCAGCATCCAAACCTGTGAGCTCCACATCTTCCCAAGAGGCTGCAAGCCCTTAGTCCATCATGAATTCCATCAATGCGAATTCCCGAGGGTCCACCACCCCTTTCCTCCTATCTTTCGAGATATTCAATTTGAATGTTCACAACTGCCTTGTCGACTCCAATGCATCCAAAAATGTTATGCCCCTATCCATATGCAAGAAACTAAATATACGTCCTGAAAAGACCAACACCAAAATCATTTAGCTTGATAGATCCCAAATCCTCGTCATGGGTGAATTGAATAACGTCCTCATCCACCTCTCGTTAGACTCTAGGGTGCATCAGTGCATCGACATAGTAATCGTGGATATCCTGGAAGCCTACGGTTTTCGCTTAAGCCGAGATTGGTCTAGCAAGCTACAAGGATACTTTGCCACCGATTGGTCCCACCTGTGGCTCCAATACAAGGGCAGGAACAATCAGATCTGGGTCAAGAGAAAACCTTACATGAAGAACATGGTGACTGACCTGGAAGCGACCAATTAACCCATCAAATTCGCATAAGAGGAGCTGGGCATGTGCTTCCTAGAAGCTGCATTTGGTTGTTATCAAACCCCTCAATCCCTAATCGCCCAAGACGCCCAGTCAAAGCTCCTCCCGGCTATTACTTTCCACCCGACCACACCAGAAGGACCATGAGACTCCTCCACCTCGAGTATACCTCCTGCGCGTTCACATGATCTTACAGAACCCGACGACCAAGTTTGGACCCTGTACTACGACGATTCCAAGACCCATGACGTGGCTGGTGCAGGCTGCATTTTGTTAGACCCCCAGAAGAATAAGTTCATGATCTCTTGTCGATTGGAGTTCTAATGTACCAATAGTACAACCGAGTATGAAGCACTAATCCTTGGGCTTAAGAAGGAAATCGATCTCAGGGCCAGATGTTTGAAGGTAATTGGAGACTCTGAGATTATCACCTGGCAGGTACGTAATACCATTCACTGCTTGTCCTCGCATTTTAAAGGTTACCAGCAAGAGGTATGGTGTTTGATTTCTGCTTTTGATGTTTTTGGTATTAAATCCATACTTAGAATGCACAATGCAGCAGCCGATACACTCGCCAATGCTGCCGCTAGATTTACCCCACTAAGAAATGGGTTCTCTATTGAAATTATTTACAAAACTTCTGTGACAGATAATGTAACTAATATGCACGTTTGTAATGATGATAAGTAGGTATTAGATTTCATGCTCAATACAGACGTGTTCAAGGATGCAGTTATCGAAGAAGAGGACCATGACCTGGCTCTACAAACGGAACGAGAGGAGCATAAGGGAAATCCCATACCCAAAGGGGTCATGTCGCTTGAAAATTTATTTGATTTACAAAACCATTTTCGAGGACCCCCAAACAAGAAGGTGCAGAGTTCCGCTTTATCGCACCAATAGATAAACCTCGGGATGGAGAAGGAACCCAAATTAGTCAACCTTGGTACATAATTCACCACTTAGGAAAGGCAATCCTTCACTGAATTATTCAATAAATACCGAGATATCGCCTGGACGTATGATCAGCTACGGAACTATGACACGCGAATCATCCAACACGTGATACCCATGAAAGAAGAAGTGAAACCATTCCAGCAGAAACTGAGAAAGGTACACCCCCCTCTGTAGCCGATGATCCAAAAGGAACTAAAGAAACTCTTAGACACGCGTAATAATATTCAAAGTCTGACATTCAACCTGGGTCTCAAATTTGGTCCTGGTTCATAAAAATCTGGCGAAATTCATTTATGCGTGGACTTCCGAAATTTGAACAGAGCTTTGGACAAAGACAACTACCCGGTGCCCCCTATGGAACAGATCATTCAAGCAGTATCTGGGTCAAAAATGTTCTCATTATTGGACGGTTTTCCAGGTTACAACCAAGTACTAGTGGTTGAACCCGACCATCTAAAAACCACATTCAGAACTAAATGGGGAACGTTCGCATTCAAACGCATGCCCTTTGGCCTATCAATGTTGGGGCGAACTTACAGAGAGCCATGGACATCACCTTCCGGGGCCTAATGGGGCAAAGCATGTTAGTATACCTTGACTACATCACCATATTTTCAAAGCGTAGGTGTGACCATTTACACTACCTCAAGCAAATTTTTGAAAGGTGCCGAAAATACGGGATCTCACTCAACCCAGAGAAAAGAATTTTCACCTTCTCTGAAGGAAATCTATTGGGGCACATCATAACCTGGGAAGGCATAGTGGTAGACCCTGAACGTGAAAAATCCATTTCCTAGATTCCTCCCCCTAGTGGCAAGAAGGCCATGCAGTCGTTCCTTGGAAAAATCAACTTCCTGCGAAAATTTATTTCAGACTTCGCCCAAATAGTGAAACCTCTACAAGGTATGATCAAGAAGAACGTAAACTTCAAATGGAACTCTCCTGAGAAAGAGGCATTTGATAATATCAAACAAGCCATCGCATAAGCACCCGCCCTTCATAGCCCAGATTTCAGCAAAGGCTTTTTTTTGTACACCTTCGCCTTAGACTCATCTCTCATGGTTGTCCTCACACAGAAAGACGATTGCAATGAAAAGTGGCCCATATCATTCTTGAGCGCAGGGTTGCAAGGTGTCGAGCTGAATTATCCGAATATTGACAAGCAAGCCTACGTAGTGTATAAGGCAGTCAAACATTTTAGGCCGTATATTTTGAAGAATCACATCACAGTGTTTGTACCTCACCTTGAAATTCACTCATTGTTGATGCAGCAGGAAATGGGCGAGAGACGAGGCAACTGGATTACATGCCTTCAAGAGTATGACCTGGAACTTAAGCTTGCACATACTTTCACGACATCATGGACCCCACTTTAACCACCCAATAGAAACGTGCAATAAGACTGAAGGCTACATCCTACTAGCTAGTGCAGGGAAATTTGTTCCGCAAACATCATAGCGAGGTTTTGCTATGCTGCTTGGAACATGATGAGGCACAAGAGGTCTTGAAAGAACTACATGACAGTCCAACCGGTGGGCACTATGCAGGGGATACCACAACTCACAAAATTATGCGCAATGGTTTCTATTGGCCCACTATGTTCAAAGATGCACATGCATATGTTTGGAGGTGCTTGACGTGTCAAAATTTTTCCAACAAAGAGATACGATCATTCGCCCCATTGTAGTCCATCATGGTGGAAGAACCATCTCAATAGTCGGGACTTGATGTGATCGAGGAGATCTTTGCACATTCCTCTAAGCCGCATAGATGCATCCTTACAACGACAGACTACTTCACGAGGTGGGTTGAAGCAATATCGTTGCGTCAAATCAATGATCAAGAGGTAATAGCTTTCATCACTCAGCATATCATGACCAGGTTTGGCATTCCAACCTCCCTTGTTTTTTGTAATGCAACTTATTTTTCGTCATTCAAATTATATGAATTTGCTCTAGAAAACGGTATAGTGCTCAAACACTCCACCAACTATTACCCCCAATGGAATGGGATAGCCAAGTCAACCAATAAGAGCCTCATCTGTATCATCAAAAAGACTATGTTGTCCCAACAATGAAACTGGCATAACGCACTCCATAATGCCCTATGGGCTGATCGGGTCACACCCAAACCATCCTTGGGCACCTCCCCATTTTTTCTTGTGTATGGAAAAGAAGAAATCCTTCCTCCCAACTTGGCTCTCCCAGCCCTTCAGTTATCACAAGAAATCCATGTTACCCGTTGCCCTTCCTTATAGGCCTGTATAGACACATTATTGAAATTGGAGGAGGAAAGGGTAAAAGCTCGAGAAAAATTCACCATCCACCAGAGCCGAATAAAATGATGGTTTGATAAGAAATCCACCAAAAATAAGGTTTTTGAGGTGGGCGACCTCGTCCTCAAATGGGACAAAGCTCACGAAGATAAGGGTAAACACTCCAAATTCCAAGCCCTATGGAAAGGCCCCTTCGAGATCAAAGAAAAAGTCAGCTCCCACACATATAGGCTTCAGACCCTAGAAGGGAGGATTGACGTCCTCCCGGTAAATGGTTACGACCTTAAACACTATTTCACCTGACAGCCCCCAGGGGCCGTCACCATATTCTGTACCATAGTTTTGTTTTCTTTTGCTCTTGTTTTTCGTTGTTTTATGTGTCTCAATAAATGGCTTTCTTCGAGCAGGCTCTCAGAAATCCATTCCCCTAGTGCCTCAAGTTGAGGGATAGATGGAGTAGTTACTCAATTGGCATACTATACCGAAAATATCTGCTCGTGAAGAATCGCCCCTGGAACACAAAGTGGCCTGAGCTTGCTTGTGATAGACACCCTGTGGGGAGAACATGACCAAGTCCCAGAACCCGAGCGCAAGTAGCTCACCTATTATGCTGACTCAAGGGCTTGCAATATGAAATAAAGCTTCGGTGAAAGCAGTTGCTAGACGGAAAGGGAACAGGGAAAACCTCACATGACAAAATGATATCCAGGAAAAACCAAAGATACAGACCAGGAGAAACCTCTCCTGCAAGCAACATAAGTCAGGATCCCTCGTCCACCTAGGCAATACTTCCCACCTTCAAATAAGTGCCTTGAGCATAGTCAAAATAAGTGCCTGAGCACATTTAAATAAGTGCTATTAGAACATGAAATAAAGGGTAAAGGATTGAGAAAGGCTTCCTGCGCAGAGAGGCGATGCAACGACTCCGCCGGGGTACTAACCTGGCTCGCTGGTAGCAGAGCAACATTTGTGACTCCTAGGCAGGGACTCTATCGGGACCACCAGGTTTGCTGGTAGCGGAGCAACACAATGGAGACCAAATAAATATACCGGATCCTTGAAATACTTGAGGTTACTTTGACCCTTTTCGTCCGGTCTCCAGAAATGAAACACGGTGAACTAGCACCTAGAGCTAGGAAAACAGGTGGAGCAAACACGCAAGGTCCAAGGATGAAAGTAGTGGGAACCATGGGGTGGAAGGAGAATCCTACTTAGCCCTCCCACCCCCCTCAAGATGAAGCACTGGCAGAGATCCTGGGTCCTACCAGTGAATCGCCATTTGTTGTAGTCGCTACAACACCCTCCAAAATTTTGTCCCATTTAAAATTTTTGAGCCCCTGACCTTTCAGTAAAGATAAAGTCTGACGTGGTCTAGGCCTAGAGCCTCAAGAGAGTTTTTTTTTATGCATTATCCCTTCAAAGTCTAATCCAAGGTTTGGTCTCTTAACAGCCAGTCGCATAATCGCGAAGTTGCAAAGCTCATAAAACCAAGAACTTTGTGACTATGTGACCGTGCGACCCAATGACCCCTAGGTCACGAAGTCGCAAGGTCGCATGTTGGTCTAAAACTTAAGATTCGCAACCATGCGACCTTCCAACCTTGCGACCTCCAAGTCAGAATGTCGCAAGGTCGCAAGGTTGCACATCCCTTAACCAATCCTAACATGTGACCCTGCGACCTGCATTAAATTACTGCATGTGTGACCCCTTTATAAATAAAAGGGTCGCATATGTCACATTCGACCTGCGTGACGGAGCAATAAAACGCCTCTGACAAGCCCGTTGGGGCGCATTGTTCTCAGGTAAGTTTCCTATTCCTCCTGTTATTTCCTTTCGGGTTAAATGTTGCATTTCCTGCCCCTACCTGGCCTATTAATCCCTGCCTTAGCCTCATTTAAGCTCCTCAATAGCCCTGGTCAGAGTCTGCACCTCCCCTCATGGCCTATACCTTTATATCTCCTTCTATGAAGCCTCTCATTCCCCAGTCTATCTCAAGTAACCTACCTAGCCTACCTGGGAAAGCCTTATAAAACAGATTTGTCCATCCCACTTGATGTTTTGTTTTCCTCACCATTCATCATCGCAGAATCCTTCAAAAGAACCCTAGTGCAACCCCGCGACCCCACAACTCCGTGACTAAGCGACCTCGTGACCCCGCAACTTGGTTGCCGAGCTGCAAGGTCGCCAAGTCACTAATAACCAATCATCGACCGCCCTTGTGACGTAGCGACCAAGCGACCTAGCGACCTCGAAACCTAATCGTGAGTCACCAAGTCGCCAAGTCACGGTTCCCCTTATTTTGACCCCAGCGTGACCTTGCAACCTTGAAACTTAGTCCCCAAGTCGCGAAGTCGCTTTTCCTTGGAAGTTTATGCCGGTGCGACCTAGCGACCTAGTCGCAAGGTCGCCAAGTCGCAAGTCTATCCATTTCCTTAGATAATAGTTGGTAGAGGTAGAAGCGACCTAAAAAGAGGAGTTATTTGGAAGATTCATTGGTCTTAACATATTTATAATTATTCCATCTTTCTTATCGTGGGATTTTTTCATGAATATGCTAGGGAACATCGAAGCTGAGCTCGAGTGTATGTCCATCTCTTCGACCTCAAGCGATATGGGGCCCCTGGCAGTTCGAAAGAAAAAAAAAGAGTCCTGAAATAGAGATGTCAGAAGAAGAAATGCCCCTTTCCCCTCCCCTTATCTATGGAGACACCACCCGTGTGTTTGGGAAACGGGACAAGGTAAGTTGGTACCAGATATATCAGGAGTTCACAAATCCTTAGTTTCCAGAAGATCTCCCAGACTGGAAAGTTCATATTCAGGTCAAGAGGTCCAAGCTCCACTATGCAGGCACCCATCCACCCATGTTTCCATGTGCAGTGATTATTGAATGGATCCTGCAAAAGGTCGATTCCAGAATTTGGGTCATTGGAGATCACTCGGGGAAATCATTTGCTAACCTGAAGGGGCAAGATGCAGAAGTCTACTGTGAACTCCCCACCCGAGAGAAAACTTTCAATGCTGAATGGGCAACCACTCATGCAGTTCCCATACCATAGACCTTGAAGGGATGGTGGAAGGACCCGAAAAAGTTCGAAGTTAGAAAGGATCATGAATATAAAATGGAGGGCCTCAGAAAATTCTACAAGTTTGTGGTAGCAATGATATGCAAGATGTACGGCTGACCAGATGCCACTACTTTCAATGGTACTTGGGTCTCTCTCATGTACGATTTCACTACATATGGCACCCACTTCAATTGGGCCAACCTAATATTAGCAGCCCTTCTGTCGAACATATCAGTAGCACAAGCACGTGAAGAAGAGTGTGCATCTAAATTTTATATGGCTTCCTACCAATTGGACGCGGTATGCACAAGATTTCAATTTAAAGGATGGCCGCATAACTGGGAAGTGGAGCATGGAAGACCAATCCATAAAGTGTTAAAGGTGTTTTGGGCTTCCAAGTACAAACAAGATATAGAGTCGATCTTGCACAAGTTCATTCCTACGCTCTACAAAAAGTTGTTTGGAAAAGATGCCCTGTGCATGTCCAGGCGAGGCATGAAAACAATAACCCGAGTGGCCAAGTGGTTTCCCATCACAGATAGTACTTTCATCAAGGTCTTCGAGTCATTCAAGGAACCTCATGCGTTGCCCGAGTTTTCCACCGATAAACTACTCTTGCAAGAAGTGTGCTACCAGATGATGAACGGGTTTCACCAAGGGCAAGAAAAATCCATGGCCTACTCTCCCACTTACTATCAGAACCTATACGATTAGGGATTTCAAAGAAGTAGAAGTAGAGGCTGAAGAATCTAAGTGCTCTCATTTCCTTCCCTTAGCACATAGATCATATGATCCTGAAAGGGTCATCCCCGCGCATTGTAAACGGGCCAAATTCAAATGGAATTACCAACACACGGGATGCCCTATTGAAGAAAAAACTAAGAAAAGGTACAAAAAGGATAGGGAGGCTGCACCAGAAGAATCACCTAATCAAGGGGGGCAGGATGATCAAACCATGAAGGTAAGGGGTGACACGCTAGGAGGAGCCTCATCTTCCAAAGCCAAGAAGCCAAGGACTGATGCGGGTAGTAGTCTCTCTAAACAGCAGCAGGAAAAAAGAGACATAGAGGCTAAGGCACAACAAGAGATCTAGAAGAAGGAAAAATAAGAGGAACTCAAAAGGACCCAAGATACCCTAGCACGCCAGCAAGAAGAAGACAAACAAAATAAGCACGCTGAGGAGCAACGAAAGAAACAACTAAGGGAGGAACAGAAGAAGAAGCAGGCAGAAGAAGCCTGCAGGAAAAAAGAGGAAGAGGAACACAAGAGGAAGGAAGAGGAAGAGCGGAAGGAGGCTGAGCGCAAGTTAAAGGAGGAATAGTATGAAGCAGAGGCTAAGGAGAGAAGGATGGAGGAAGAAAGTGAGAAATCATAGGAAGATTCTTCCAAAGAAGCAAGGGGAAGAAAGACACCACCCCCAGAGATAGGAGAGTAGACAAAGTTGTCGCACATTGATGTACCTCAGAAAACCCCTATGAAGAGTTTTCATTTTCCTCTCTCAAACCTTGGCACCTCGAAGGAACAGGAATATGAGGTCCTAGATCTGACACGACTGACCTATGACCAATTCATGCACAAGATCAGGCAAGAGAAAATAAAATGCCTCACGCGAAACCCGACCACACCCGTCGCAGTTACAACAGAAAAGGACATAGTCTTGGACGCCAGGACTAATTTGATTATGATTGCATCAGAAAGGACCGCTTTTGCAGTAGCCACAGAAGAAAATGTTAGCAGAATGAGCAAAGATATTTTGTCTCTACAAAACAGGCTACAAGTTTCTGAGCAGAAGGCAGCTCAGTTGAAATAAGATAAGAAGGTGTTGGAGGAAGAAATCCAAAGGCTTCATTTCACTACCACCCAAGCCAACAAATTGCCGCTTACCATTCAAATGGAGTTGGTCACTCTGGAAGCCACCATGAATCAAGTGTACGAGGAGATGTTTACTATAAAACAATTAGTCACACCACTACTGAAAGCATAAGCAGAAACCAAAAGGAGAATTGCACAGCTGAAGGAGACCTCCACTTCTTTGGACAACATGCTAGAATGGTCAAACATATACGCGTAGGCTCCTGACACCATACCTAGGAAGGATTGGATTTGCACCTAGAATGACAAAGTTAAAATCCGAATGAAGATTCAATCCTAAGATAAACTAGTTAAGGATCTAGAGAAAGTGATGTCTGCATATGAACACATGATTAGTGGCATCGATTCAATGACCGAAGTACACCACATTCCTTCTTTGGGTGCATTGGACACTAAAAAAACAAGGGAAGAGGTCTCCCAAGACATTCAAACATTTCTATAACCCATGAGGCAAGCAACTACTTCCCAATATTTTCCTGTGATCTTCCTGCCTCACAGGAAAATCTTATTCAGTTCATCATTACACCAGTCCGGATCTACACCAAGCTGGCTTCTCTATCCAATCATATCACAGTAAAGAGGCGCACCTTTGTCTTAGATTATCTTGAGTGCTTTCATAGATTAAGGTAAGATACTCCCCAGGTCACTCTAGTTGCTACAGATTATCAAGCGTGGCAAAAGTACCTCAAGTATTAGTAGCAAATAGATGTACCGGACCTCTTAATCACACAATTGCTTCCTTGACCAAGGAAATGGAACAGGTCACATGTCGCATCCGTAGTTGGGACGTAAGTCGGAAATGCCTCCTAGGTCGCAGAGCATGCCAACAGTCAAGAATATGAAGGGTCAGGGACACCCAAGGGTCAATTTTTCTCTATAAGTACTCCCTTTGAGGAATTGTAAAGGATCTTTTTTCTGGACTCCAAAAGGAGCAGAGATAATTGTATAGCATTGAATGCATATTTTCGTGAATGAATACAAGCAAATATTTTGGTTCCACTACTGGATCAGATGACGACTAATATGTGTTAGAATTATGAATATTTTGTCTCTTGTATTGATTATCTTTTATAACTGGCTAATATACGTTTTATGCTCATGTCATTTATACATTTAATCTTACTTGATGCGTTGATGGTATGAGAATATTTAACTGAAATATGTTTAGCGACTTCGTCATTTACATCGTTTCATCTTTTGGTAAATGCTGAAGGAATTGAAGGGTGTTTCGACCATAGAGAATTGTTTCTTGTGTGGTAAAACTGCTTTATAAGCATGACCCTCATGATATGCTGCTAACAACATTTCTTTTGGCTGCATGCTTTGAACCTTGCTTTTCTATTTATAATGTTTCATTTTCAGTAAAGGCTCATCAACCATTTGTCTTGTATCGTTCGAGTAACCATGTATTCATAGATCTGCAGTGCTCATTCTCCTTCCGAGAAAAGGTATATTCAAAGGTAGTCGGACCCACACCCCAAACGGGATCCCTATCAAAAACGATTTAGAGTCTAGTTGGGAATTTTACCGAGGAGATCCCCTACTGTTGGTCAAGCATTTCTTCCTATCAACAGGTCATTTGGAAATCAATCCGGGCACATTCTCAGTACCCGAAGGAAATCGATTATGAAGAAAGAGAATTCAATTTCAGTGTGTGAGTCCATATAGGTGGGGTTGCAGAGAAAGAAGGAGGAGGGAGAAGTTAGTAGAGACGAAGAAGAATAAAGGCAGAAGGACACAAGGAATGCAGCGCTAAGCAGCAACACTAGCCCTCTGTGTAGGCTTACATTGTCCAAGCAGGGACTGCATAGAGGAGCTACGTATATTGACGCAGACGGTGTAGGAGGTCATCCTGTTTGACGGGAATTCTTCCGGATTGTCTAGAAAATTCACATTAGGTGTATGCTAGTTTATTTTTCTCTTCAGGACTTCTATAAACAATCTTTTCACTGTTGAAGATAAATACAAACCCTCATCTACTCCACTGGTTTTCCCACAATGGGCTCTTCCAGGGACAATTGTCCAAAAATAACTATGTTCATGTGGTTGTTTCTATTGTGCTATATGTGTTATTTTTGTTCTTATTCTTTTGATTAGAGTGAGTTATTGTAACTGTATTTATTTCAACATTTACCGAAGCATCTATAAATAACTTATCAAATAAGTAGGCGAAATAAATCAATTACTGCAATAATAATTTTCATAGTGAAAATTTCACAAGAAACATGGGCCATATTCCCATAAGATCTCACCGAATCACAAATAGAGGTTACAAACCCAAAAATCACACACATAGCCAAGAGGAAGGTGGAGTAGAACAATGACAATACAAAACCTTTGAACCATAACTCCCCAGTGAGTGTTTGAACCCTAATCCCACCTGTCAAGGAACCCAATTCTCTGTCCACATATCTAATTTCCTTGTTCGAACCTCTGGATCAACATCGATCGAAATAACATTAAAACCATATAATAGTCATTAAAATCCATTGTAAGTACAAGGTCGAGACATAAGAGGATCGTCATCAATTCATGATATGACAATCCTCACCACAATTGGTCACAAGAATGAAAACCCACGTGGAAATACTTAAACACAAGTGTCATACCAAGACCTGTGTAATATGTAAATGATGGCCCCTATTAAGGCAGACCTTCGTCGAAGTCAAGCATTCATGGTGCAACTATCAACATGGACGAAAACAAGAAGCTCCTATTAGGTGATGTAACAACCCTTTGAAATGGACATGACACGTCACCAAGTAACTAGGAAAACAACAATGCAACCACCCAAGTGAGGTAGCACAACCTCGTCAATAACCAATAGGCTCCCAAATTATAATTGATATCTTCAACCACCCACTAACTGCAATCCACATAACAACGATGGGGCCCCTATGCCCCTACACATATACATTTTTCATAGCCAGAGCAATATATATATATATATATATATATATATATATATCCGTGTGTGTGTGTATCAAGTGAATGTTTATAGTGTCAACACTATTTTGAGGTTCCGACAGCACCCCAACATTAGAAGTTTGGCTAAATGTGGTTCACTTTGGATAAGGTGCCCTTCGATTTACAACCCACACCAAGGTCATAGTTTTATGTAAAAAAAAAAATCAGGATGAGAGGTGTCACACTCGTTGGATGGAAAATCTAATTCCACATCCAACGAGTGTACACACTTGAAAATTGAGTAAAATTACGAGGAGATATGTTAAGAATACAATAAGAAAAAGAAGTTTTCTTTCCATCATTTGAAAATTCATCTCTTATTTCTCATTTTAATATTATTTTAATATATTATTTAGGAAACCCATTTTAGACCTCAAAATTTCCCTAATACTTTCTCTCATCGCTCGAGCCCATAGTATCTCAAACCAACACATGTGTTTGGTTTTTTTCCACTTCAATTGACACTCAAGACAATTAGCCTACATTCAAGAAACCCCAACTTCGATTTGTACACTCATATTGGCGTGCCCTCCCCAACCTTCGTTTTTAACGCTTTTCATATGATATATTCGTCACAAACTATGCAATGAGGATGTCTCCATGATGCATGCCTCGGTTAAATGCACACACAAAGCCTAACAATTATATTTCAATTTATAATAATTAATTGCATTATTTAATGAAATTAAATTTGTAATATCAAATATAACTTACTTTATTTCAATATTCAATAATATTTTGAATCTTTTCATAGAATAAGTTTACCTATTTAGAGGTGTAGGTGTAAACGAAATTTTAAAAGAGAATATAATTTAACAATATTCTCAAATATAAAAATATCATTAATATTAAATATATATTAATTTATTTTTATCTTGTGATGTAATGGGAATGTTCAAACTATTTCTATCCTTGATTTGAGTAAGGATAATAGTGGGGAGGAAGATAATGGTCATAGTCTAAAAAAACCCTATAAAATAATCTATAAATTTTAGCAAGAATATAAAAAATTTCAACAGGAATCTTTGAAAATCTAGATTTTGGGTGTTCGGGGTTTTGATGGTGCTGAATCCATATACACCATCAAAAAACAATCTAAACGCTCCAACTATCCCATTTTTTAAAATTATTTTACAAGTTTCTGACAAAAACTTGTCGAGCTATTATGTAGCGTCGATAGACAACTCCAAAAAAATGCAATGACAATCCTGAAACAAGAAGGGAGTCACCAAGTCAAACTATACATGAGGAAATGAAGAGCAGCGAGATGGCAACCCCATGTTTGATTCTCGTTATTGCACAATTTTTTTATGCAAATTCAAAGTTAGCCAAAATATAAGTATTACACTTTTCCATTCCATAATTGCCCATTTCTTCATACTTTCGCACTACTCTACTGGTTGTGCAACATATTCGTGTACACAAAATGAAGATACAATACAATGTAACTTATCGCAATAAGGTTATCTGAATCTTGATAGAGTTTACAGTGTTTTGTTTATTGGTCGAATTTTAATTTATTGCTTGGAGAGGTGCTTCGCACTACTCTACTGGTTGTGCAACATATTCGTGTCCACAAAATGAAGATACACTACAATG
The DNA here is from genome assembly GCA_034641835.2 of Pinus albicaulis. NCBI lineage: Eukaryota > Viridiplantae > Streptophyta > Pinopsida > Pinales > Pinaceae > Pinus > Pinus albicaulis. The sequence continues at coordinate 410,946,892 of CM076580.1, forward strand.
TAACTTATTACAATAAGGTTATCTGAATCTTGATAGAGTTTGTAGCGTGTTTTGTTTATTGGTCGAATTTTATTTTATTGCTGGGAGAGGTGCTCTAAAATTGAGTATAGGATAGATGTCTAAGATTTATATGTTAGATGTAAATAATTTTTAAATTCAATTTTTTATATTGTAATTTTGATTTTATTGATAAAATTATAAACATTTTTTTAGATAAACGAAAAATTATAATATGTATATAATATTATAATGTATAACATATAAATAGTAGGTATAAATTAAATCTATTTTACCATATAAATTAAAATAATGATTTCGGTAATCATCTTTAAGTTGAATTAATAAATACATAAAAATTTAGTATTTACAATATAAAAACATTCTTAACCATGAATATTCACTCTCATGGATATTATTAACTTCTAAATAGGTTTTATTACACTTCCATCTCCCAATACCATGACTTATTAATACCACATATGAAAAATAATCTAAAATCCCAGATGAATCACAAAAGCCTAAAATCAGAGACCAAAACTCATTTTAAAATAAAAAAATTAAAATAAATATTTTATTTTAATTTCATTTTATATCATCTTTAAAATTAAAACTTAATACATACAATATATCAAGATTCTTTCCCATGGATATTCTCCCACATTTTACCATCAATATTATTAACTTTTAAATAACCTTTGTTACAATATCATGGGCAGGTACCGTAGCTTATCAATACCACTTCCCAAAAAGCTTAACTCATTTCAACATCATAATATTTTATAAATATTTTATTTTAATTTTATTTTATAACATTTAAAAAAATTAAATTTAGACACAAAAAGCTACGGGGAAGAGTATAAATATTTGTAAACATTTACATGTTGGCTCAATTAAAAAATAATAAATTTAAGGTTAAAATTAATTTCCTAGAGACGTCTTAGCCAAGTATGATAGAAGTTTGTTGAGATTTACCACAACCATTTAGATTTGAGCCAGGAAGTAGGTTATGTCATCCCCTATATTGTATGGTCTCTTTGGGTTCTACAAGCTTCGTCTTCCATAATCAATTGGCTCCTCACTATCCAATTTGGTTGTTGTGGG